>ONZH01023508.1:0-35953 GCA_900303285.1 Rhinella marina | reverse complement strand
TAGTCAACCCCTGCCTATCGACATGTAAGGGCCCACGTGATGCTGGGTGTACCGTAGAGTCTCCTGGCTTGTGATTGGCTGTGTTTATAGGCGCCAAAAAAGCACGATGCGGAAGTTGCCATTTCCTCGAGTATGGCGAGATACTCGAACGAGCACCAAGCTCGGACGAGTATGCTCGCTCATCTCTAGTCTCTATCTGACTCGGGCCTTACCATCACTGTCCGTCTAGCGTCACCCTCTAGGGCCCCCACTGCTATCTCAGCACGCAGCTCAGGAACCAGGTTACACAATTTAACTATACTGCGCACCCTTTCTGTCCAGTCTTGCAACGTCATATTTTTACCGTCAAATTTTGGTAGATGTTGTATCAGAGCCCCAGCTGACAAGTACCCTACTTGAGCTGACATTACAGGCACTGGGGCTGATTCACCTGGCTGTACAGGGGCATTCTGGACTAGCGCCTCGGCATTATTTCCTGCCACATTCCCTTCCATGACGATCGCTGTATCCTGCCGACTACGCCAAGATGTAAGCCGTGTACCGGGGTGGGCTCCCCAGGATACAACAAAGTCACAGACAAGGAAGGAGACTCCAACTCAGATTGACAAAAACAAGATTTTACTAAGTATTTAACGTTTGTAGGAAGGACATACCCCAAGCATATATACATACACTCAGCTAGAGGCTGAGGCACTTGTGTTACACAGCACGGTGCTCTATCAGTGTGCGCCCAGGCTTCTCCACAGTTTTGCCTATCTGCAGGTTATAGTAACCCAGCAGCTATACCTTTTAATACCCTAATCTCCACGAACAATTCTGTAAGTGCGGTTCAGGAGCGCCGGCGGTATAACACAAACGCTTACAAACTTAACCAATCAACACTAAACCTCAGAAAGAGTATAACTAGATGTTTGCCACAGTAAACCCCACTTCTGTAACTAGGTAGCTTGCAGCCTGCAAACCACCTGTCTAATCTTCAGGCTTTTACTCAGTAGCTACTGAATTGGCGCCAATAACATAATGCGGTGCGTGCACGGTTACCCACTGTGTCTGCACAGTGGGCCTCAGTTCTTTCACTGACCCGGGTCCGTTGGGTATCTTAACTTTCAGAAGTATCTGGTATAGGATCTCATCCGGCAACCACGCAGTCTCACTGACGCTTCCACTTGTCCTCTCAGCAGGGCTCCTGATGGTAGTTCTTCCGCAGAGCACAGACTTATTCACTGGACTGGAGTGAATGTAACGCAGAGGACACACTGATTCCCTACACTGGAGTGAATGTAAGTGATAGCAAAACTGTGTTCACTAGACTGCGGTTGGTGTACCAAAGAGCACAGACTTGTTCATTGGACTGGAGTGAATGTAACTGAGAGGACACACTGATTCCCTACACTGGAGTGAATGTAAGTAATAGCAAAACCGTATTCACTAGACTGCGATTGGTGTACCGCAGAACACAGACTTGTTCACTGGACTGGAGTGAATGTAACTGAGAGGACACACTGATTCCCTACAATGGAGTGAATGTAAGTGATAGCAAAACCGTATTCACGAGACTATGGTTGGTGTACCGCAGAGTACAGACTTGTTCACTGGACTGGAGTGAATGTAACTGAGAGGACACACTGATTCGCTGGACTGGAGTGAATGTAACTGAGAGGACACACTGATTCCCTAGACTGGAGTGAATGTAAGTGATAGCAAAACCGTATTCAGTAGACTGCGGTTGGTGTACCGCAGAGCACACACTTGTTCACTGGACTGGAGTGAATGTAACTGAGAGGACACACTGATTCCCTAGACTGGAGTGAATGTAAGTGACAGCAAAACTGTATTCAGTAGACTGCGGTTGGTGTACCACAGAAAACAGACTTGTTCACTGGACTGGAGTGAATGTAACTGAGAGGACACACTGATTCCCTACAATGGAGTGAATGTAAGTGATAGCAAAACCGTATTCACGAGACTATGGTTGGTGTACCGCAGAGTACAGACTTGTTCACTGGACTGGAGTGAATGTAACTGAGAGGACACACTGATTCGCTGGACTGGAGTGAATGTAACTGAGAGGACACACTGATTCCCGAGACTGGAGTGAATGTAAGTGATAGCAAAACCGTATTCAGTAGACTGCGGTTGGTGTACCGCAGAGCACACACTTGTTCACTGGACTGGAGTGAATGTAACTAAGAGGACACACTGATTCGCTGGACTGGAGTGAATGCAAGTGATAGCAAAACCGTTTTCACTAGACTGCGGTTGGTGTACCGCAGAACACAGACTTATTCACTGGACTGGAGTGAATGTAACTGAGAAGACACACTGATTCCCTAGACTGGAGTGAATGTAAGTGATAGCAAAACCGTATTCAGTAGACTGCGGTTGGTGTACCGCAGAGCACACACTTGTTCACTGGACTGGAGTGAATGTAACTGAGAGGACACACTGATTCCCTAGACTGGAGTGAATGTAGGTGATAGCAAAACCGTATTTTCTAGAGTACGGTTGGTGTTCCGCAGAACACAGACTTGTTCACTGGACTGGAGTGAATGTAACTGAGAGGACACACTGATTCCCTACACTGGAGTGAATATAAGTGATAGCAAAACCGTTTTCACTAGACTGCGGTTGGTGTACCGCAGAACACAGACTTTTTCACTGGACTGGAGTGAATGTAACTGAGAGGACACACTGATTCCCTACACTGGAGTGAATATAAGTGATAGCAAAACCATTTTCACTAGACTGCGGTTGGTGTACCGCAGAACACAGACTTATTCACTGGACTGGAGTGAATGTAACTGAGAAGACACACTGATTCCCTAGACTGGAGTGAATGTAAGTGATAGCAAAACCGTATTCAGTAGACTGCGGTTGGTGTACCGCAGAACACAGACTTGTTCACTGGACTGGAGTGACTGTAACTGAGAGGACACACTGATTCCCTAGACTGGAGTGAATGTAGGTGATAGCAAAACCGTATTTTCTAGACTACGGTTGGTGTACCGCAGAACAAAGACTTGTTCACTGGACTGGAGTGAATGTAACTGAGAGGACACACTGATTCCCTACACTGGAGTGAATATAAGTGATAGCAAAACTGTATTCACTAGTCTGCGGTTGGTGAACCGCAGAACACAGACTTGTTCACTGGACTGGAGTGAATGTAACTGAGAGGAAACACTGATTCCCTACACTGGAGTGAATGTAAGTGATAGCAAAACCGTATTCACTAGACTGCGGATGGTGTACCACAGAGCACAGACTTGTTCACTGGACTGGAGTGAATGTAACTGAGAGGACACACTGATTCCCTGCACTGGAGTGAATGTAAGTGATAGCAAAACCGTTTTCACTAGCCTGCGATTGGTGTACTGCAGAACACAAACTTGTTCACTGGACTGGAGTGAATGTAACTGAGAGGACACACTGATTCCTTAGACTGGAGTTAATGTAAGTGATAGCAGAACCGTATTCACTAGACTACGGTTGGTGTACCGCAGAACACAGACTTGTTCACTGGACTAGAGTCTATGTAACTGAGAGGATACACTGATTCCCTACACTGGAGTGAATATAAGTGATAGCAAAACCGTTTTCACTAGAATTCGAGTGGTGTACTGCAAAACACAGAATTGTTCACTAGACTGGAGTGAATGTAACTGAGAGGACACACTGATTCCTTAGACTGGAGTGAATGTAAGTGATAGCAAAACCGTATTCACTAGACTGCGGTTGGTGTACCGCAGAACACAGACTTGTTCACTGGACTGGAGTGAATGTAACTGAGAGGACACACTGATTCCCTAGACTGGAGTGAATGTAGGTGATAGCAAAACCGTATTCACTAGACTACGGTTGGTGTACCGCAGAACACAGACTTGTTCACTGGACTGGAGTGAATGTAACTGAGAGGACACACTGATTCCCTACACTGGAGTGAATATAAGTGATAGCAAAACCGTATTTACTAGACTATGGTTGGTGTACCGCAGAACACAGACTTGTTCACTGGACTGGAGTATGTAACTGAGAGGACACACTGATTCCCTACACTGGAGTGAATATAAGTGATAGCAAAACTGTATTCACTAGACTACGGTTGGTGTACCGCAGAGCACAGACTTGTTCACTGGACTGGAGTGAATATAACTGAGAGGACACACTGATTTGCTGGACTGGTGTGAATGTAATTGATAGCAAAACCGTTTTCACTAGACTTCGAGTGGTGTACCGCAAAACACAGACTTGTTTACTGGACTGGAGTGAATGTAACTGAGAGGACACACTGATTCCCTACAGTGGAGTGAATGTAAGCGATAGCAATACCGTATTCACTAGACTGTCGTTGGTGTACCGCAGAACACAGACTTGTTCACTAGACTGGAGTGAATGTAACTGAGAGGACACACTGATTCCTTAGACTGGAGTGAATGTCAGTGATAGCAAAACCGTATTCACTAGACTGCGGTTGGTGTACCGCAGAACACAGACTTGTTCACTGGACTGGAGTGAATGTAACTGAGAGGACACACTGATTCCCTAGACTGGAGTGAATGTAGGTGATAGCAAAACTGGATTCACTAGACTACGGTTGGTGTACCGCAGAGCACAGACTTGTTCAATGGACTGGAGTGAATATAACTGAGAGGACACACTGATTCGCTGGACTGGAGTGAATGTAAGTGATAGCAAAACCGTTTTCACTAGACTGCGGTTGGTGTACCGCAGAACACAGACTTGTTCACTGGACTGGAGTGAATGTAACTGAGAGGACACACTGATTCCCTAGACTGGAGTGAATGTAGGTGATAGCAAAACCGTATTTTCTAGACTATGGTTGGTGTACCGCAGAACACAGACTTGTTCATTGGACTGGAGTGAATGTAATTGAGAGGACACACTGATTCCCTGCACTGGAGTGAATATAAGTGATAGCAAAACTGTATTCACTAGACTACGGTTGGTGTACCGCAGAATACAGACTTGTTCACTGGACTGGAGTCTATGTAACTGAGAGGACACACTGATTACCTACACTGGAGTGAATGTAAGTAATAGCAAAACCGTTTTCACTAGACTGCGGTTGGTGTACCGCAGAACACAGACTTGTTCACTGGACTGGAGTGAATGTAACTGAGAGGACACACTGGTTCCCTAGACTGGAGTGAAAGTAAGTGATAGCAAAACCGTATTCACTAGACTGCGGTTGGTGTACCGCAGAACACAGACTTGTTCACTGGACTGGAGTGAATGTAACTGAGAGGACACTGATTCCCTAGACTGGAGTGAATGTAAGTGATAGCAAAACCGTATTCACTAGACTGCGGTTGGTGTACTGCAGAACACAGACTTGTTCACTGGACTGGAGTGAATGTAACTGAGAGGAGACACTGATTCCCTAGACTGGAGTGAATGTAAGTGATAGCAAAACCGTATTCAGTAGACTGCGGTTGGTGTACCGCAGAACACAGACTTGTTCACTGGACTGGAGTGACTGTAACTGAGAGGACACACTGATTCCCTAGACTGGAGTGAATGTAGGTGATAGCAAAACCGTATTTTCTAGACTACGGTTGGTGTACCGCAGAACAAAGACTTGTTCACTGGACTGGAGTGAATGTAACTGAGAGGACACACTGATTCCCTACACTGGAGTGAATATAAGTGATAGCAAAACTGTATTCACTAGACTGCGGTTGGTGAACCGCAGAACACAGACTTGTTCACTGGACTGGAGTGAATGTAACTGAGAGGAAACACTGATTCCCTACACTGGAGTGAATGTAAGTGATAGCAAAACCTTATTCACTAGACTGCGGATGGTGTACCACAGAGCACAGACTTGTTCACTGGACTGGAGTGAATGTAACTGAGAGGACACACTGATTCCCTGCACTGGAGTGAATGTAAGTGATAGCAAAACTGTTTTCACTAGCCTGCGATTGGTGTACCGCAGAACACAAACTTGTTCACTGGACTGGAGTGAATGTAACTGAGAGGACACACTGATTCCTTAGACTGGAGTTAATGTAAGTGATAGCAGAACCGTATTCACTAGACTACGGTTGGTGTACCGCAGAACACAGACTTGTTCACTGGACTAGAGTCTATGTAACTGAGAGGATACACTGATTCCCTACACTGGAGTGAATATAAGTGATAGCAAAACTGTATTCACTAGACTGCGGTTGGTGTACCGCAGAACACAGACTTGTTCACTGGACTGGAGTGAATGTAACTGAGAGGACACACTGATTCCCTAGACTGGAGTGAATGAAGGTGATAGCAAAACCGTATTCACTAGACTACGGTTGGTGTACCGGAGAACACAGACTTGTTCATTGGACGGGAGTGAATGTAACTGAGAGGGCACACTGATTCCCTACACTAGAGTGAATGTAAGTGATAGCAAAACTGTATTCACTAGACTACGGTTGGTGTACCGCAGAGCACAGTCTTGTTCACTGGACTGGAGTGAATATAACTGAGAGGACACACTGATTCGCTGGACTGGAGTGAATGTAAGTGATAGCAAAACCGTTTTCACTAGACTGCGGTTGGTGTACCGCAGAGCACAGACTTGTTCACTGGACTGGAGTGAATGTAACTGAGAGGACACACTTAATCCTTAGACTGGAGTGAATGTAAGTGATAGCAAAACCATTTTCACTAGACTGCGATTGGTGTACCACAGAACACAGACTTGTTCACTGAACTGGAGTGAATGTAACTGAGAGGACACACTGATTCCTTAGACTGGAGTGAATGTAAGTGATAGCAAAACCGTATTCACTAGACTACTGTTGGTGTACCGCAGAACACAGACTTGTTCACTGGACTGGAGTGAATGTAACTGAGAGGACACACTGATTTCCTAGACTGGAGTAAATGTAAGTGATAGCAAAACCGTATTCACTAGACTGCGGTTGGTGTACCGCAGAACACAGACTTGTTCACTGGACTGGAGTGAATGTAACTGAGAGGATACACTGATTCCCTAGACTGGAGTGAATGTAAGTGATAGCAAAACCGTTTTCACTAGACTACTGTTGGTGTACCGCAGAACACAGACTTGTTCACTGGACTGGAGTGAATGTAACTGAGAGGACACACTGATTCCCTACAGTGGAGTGAATGTAAGCGATAGCAATACCGTATTCACTAGACTTTGGTTGGTGTACCGCAGAACACAGACTTGTTCACTGGACTGGAGTGAATGTAACTGAGAGGACACACTGATTCCCTAGACTGGAGTGAATGTAAGTGATAGCAAAACCGTATTCAGTAGACTGCGGTTGGTGTACCGCAGAACACAGACTTGTTCACTGGACTGGAGTGAATGTAACTGAGGGGACACACTGATTACCTAGACTGGAGTGAATGTAAGTGATAGCAAAACCGTATTCACTAGACTGCGGTTGGTGTACCATAGAACACAGACTTGTTCACTGGACTGGAGTGAATGTAACTGAGAGGACAAACTGATTCCCTACACTGAAGTGAATGTAAGTGATAGCACATCCGTATTCACTAGACTACGGTTGGTGTACCGCAGAGCACAGACTTGTTCACTGGACTGGAGTGAATGTAACTGAGAGGACACACTGATTCGCTGGACTGGAGTGAATGTAAGTGATAGCAAAACCGTTTTCACTAGACTGCGGTTGGTGTACCGCAGAGCACAGACTTGTTCACTGGACTGGAGTGAATGTAACTGAGAGGACACACTTAATCCTTAGACTGGAGTGAATGTAAGTGATAGCAAAACCATTTTCACTAGACTGCGATTGGTGTACCACAGAACACAGACTTGTTCACTGAACTGGAGTGAATGTAACTGAGAGGACACACTGATTCCTTAGACTGGAGTGAATGTAAGTGATAGCAAAACCGTATTCACTAGACTACTGTTGGTGTACCGCAGAACACAGACTTGTTCACTGGACTGGAGTGAATGTAACTGAGAGGACACACTGATTTCCTAGACTGGAGTAAATGTAAGTGATAGCAAAACCGTATTCACTAGACTGCCGTTGGTGTACCGCAGAACACAGACTTGTTCACTGGACTGGAGTGAATGTAACTGAGAGGATACACTGATTCCCTAGACTGGAGTGAATGTAAGTGATAGCAAAACCGTTTTCACTAGACTACTGTTGGTGTACCGCAGAACACAGACTTGTTCACTGGACTGGAGTGAATGTAACTGAGAGGACACACTGATTCCCTACAGTGGAGTGAATGTAAGCGATAGCAATACCGTATTCACTAGACTTTGGTTGGTGTACCGCAGAACACAGACTTGTTCACTGGACTGGAGTGAATGTAACTGAGAGGACACACTGATTCCCTACACTGAAGTGAATGTAAGTGATAGCACATCCGTATTCACTAGACTACGGTTGGTGTATCGCAGAGCACAGACTTGTTCACTGGACTGGAGTGAATGTAACTGAGAGGACACACTGATTCACTGGACTGGAGTGAATGTAAGTGATAGCAAAACCGTATTCACTAGACTGCGGTTGGTGTACCACAGAGCACACACTTGTTCACTGGACTGGAGTGAATGTAACTGAGAGGACACACTGATTCCCTACACTGGAGTGAATGTAAGTGATAGCAAAACCATATTCAGTAGACTGCGGTTGGTGTACCACAGAACACAGACTTGTTCACTGGACTGGAGTGAATGTAACTGAGAGGACACACTGATTCCCTACACTGGAGTGAATGTAAGTGATAGCAAACTGTATTCACTAGAGTACGGTTGGTGTTCCGCAGAACACAGACTTGTTCACTGGACTGGAGTGAATGTAACTGAGAGGACACACTGATTCCCTAGACTGGAGTGAATGTAAGTGATAGCAAAACTGTATTAACTAGACTGCGGTTGGTGTACCGCAGAACACAGACTTGTTCACTGGACTGGAGTGAATGTAACTGAGAGGACACACTTATTCCCCACACTGGAGTGAATGTAAGTGATAGGAAAACCATATTCACTAGACTGTTGTGAATAGAACGGAAGAGCACGTACCAGTATTAGCTAGCCTTAAATGTACCGCTAAAATGCTTTGAAAACTAACAAACACTTATTAGTATTAGGCAAGCCTAGAATATACCACTAAGGTGTTTTTGAAAAAAAATGGTGAGCAAGTTACAGTATTCAGCCAGGATAGGTGTAGCTGCACTACAGGTCCCAGCAAGCCAAGATGCTGCAGCAAAAATGAGTACTGACAGGACTTTTGGTGTAGTCTATGGAGTCTGTGTGTACCAGGTGTTGTATGTTTAAGGGCACCCGTTGCACAGGACACTGCACAGCCAGGATAGGTGTAGCTGCTTTACAGATCCCAGCAAGCCAAGGTACAGCAGCAGCAAAAATGAGTACTGAGAGGACTTTGGGCAATTTCTTTGGGGTCTGTGTGGATCACGTGCTGTCCCCTTTCTGCCACCTTTGCTTGAGAAAGGTTACCATGTAACCGAACGTTGCACTTTATTGCCGATTTTTGCACATGTTCTGATGACTTTTTGAAGAATAAATACGCTTTTGTGGAGATGCTGCCTTTGTGGATGTTGTGGATACCCTTTCTGCCACCAGTCGCTCTGCATAGTGCAGCCAAGATGGTGGTAGCTGCACTACAAGTCCCAGCCAGCAGCCAGGAGGAGACCAAAAAAAAAAGGTGGTTGTAGCCCTTAGAAGGGCTGCTGGGTTCTTTGTGGATGATTCCTGCCTAACCAGAAACTATTTTCCCGCCCTAACAATCTCCCTGACAGACAGCAGCTCTCTCCCTAAACTCATCCACCCTGCGTCTGACGCGAGCATCGCGGGACCTGATTCTTATATTCCCAGGTCATCTGATCTGGCCAGCCAATCACTGCTATCGACATGCAGGGGTTCCCACGTGATGCTACGAGGTCCCAAAGCCTCTCCTGCATGTTGATTGGCTGAGAAAAAGCCGCCAAACATGCAGGAAGAGGAAGATGCCATTTCCTCGAGTATCGCGAGATGCTCGCCCGAGTATCGAGCATCTACGAGTACCCTAATGCTCGAACGAGCATGTTCGCTCATCTCTAGTCTTTAGCTCAGTTTTTAGAGCAGCAATGGCCAGCCGGCCTACTCACAGGTAGAGATCTTCTTCTGATGGTACATCGGTGGGTAGCGGGCTTCCAGACTCTCACTCGTCAGGTTAAGATGACTCAGGAACACCTTCAATCAGACGTACAGCAGAAGCTGGCTCCAGCCCACCAGAGGGTTCTTCACTGATGGAGGTCATCTTCCCCACCAAGGCAGTGGCGACCTCTTGTAGTTGTAGTCCAGTGGGTTCTTTGCTGGGTTGCACTCTTAAGAGAGCCAGACGCTGCATGCATTCCGTTTCATCCACTTTTGGTGGCTCAGGTTGCTGGCGGTGACGGACGTCTCAGTCTCCTCTTGTGACGGACGTCAGGTTCCCTAAGGGCAATAGCAGGTTGCCATATTATATTGGTACCTGCAAATCCAGCGGCATACGGGGAGTACTTGGCGCTGGGTGGCTTGGGCGCTGCTGGCACATCATCTTCCTCGGAGGCGGTCACGTCCGGGCTCTCCCAGGCTTCTGCAGTAGACAGGGGTCTGGTGATTCCAGTTGCATAAGGCCCTCGGGTGCCCTCTGATGGTGTGAATTCCACGCTCTCGTCCACATATAGGCTGTGGAGGTAACTTGGCATGTCCCGAAGCTTCACAGCTCTACTGTTCACATAGTAATCGCGGCCAGTCTCAATATCTCTGATAAAGCCATAGCCTGGCTCTTTGCAGAAGTACAGCACCACACCTTTCTTGCGAACCAGCTCAGGCAAAGACTCCAGGGGACACTCCATCATTTTCTTGGTCAGCAGCTCATTATATCGCTTGCACTGATGGGTCTTTTGTAGTCTAGCATTCTTAATCTCTTCAGCCACCTTCGGCCATAGAGGTTGGACTGGAAGTAACGAAGGGCGCTCACTATCGCGCGCTGCTACCATTGCGTCTTCAGGCGGTGCCGGGAGTCTTCTCCTCGGTCTTGGTTGAGGGATTTCTTCCTCATTTCGTGGTCTCTCAGACGCTCTCATCGCGGTAACTGGCATCACAGGACGCTGGCCCGGTGGTCTGGGGGACCTTGATAATGGGTCCATTCCCCATCCAATCCATTGACGGTCCCATACCTCTCGCAAACGGGCCTCCAAAGCAGCAACTTCTCTGGCCAGCATTATTGCGGTCTCAGGGGAGGAATTCTCCTCTCCCTCGGGAGTTTTACTCGCGCGGCAGCTCTCGGAGACGTTACACTCCTCAGCTAGACAGGTGCAGACTCTCTCTTCTGGCCCGCCCCCTAGGTTCAGTTACATTAGGGGGGCGGCGCAGTCATCACTCAACACACAGGGGTCAGTGTTCGCAATAGAAGGGCATAATGTAAAATCAATTGTGGCGCAGTAATAATTTTTCTGTAGGGGAGGCGCTCACTTTTCCTGCTTCAAAGGGGGTGTCACACAATTTTTCCGCCGTTGGCACCGTGATGGCGCGGCAAAAATAACAACAAGGCTTTCAGGCAGCCATCTTGGGCAAAAATCAACAGTCTATTCACTGACAACCAACAATGCAAAAATCTTGCCTTTTTCAATTTCTGACAATGCAGTTTTGCAGTACAAGCTTGGCACAGTATCCTCAGGCTATTTTCAAAGCAAATAAACACTTTTTCGAGATGATATACTCTGTCTGTACTTCTTCAATGTTATTAGAGGGCCAAAGCACATTTAAGGCAAATTTCTCTTCCGAGATACAGTTCTTTTAAGGCACAAAAGATTATTTTGGATCCTGTTCTAATAATGCGTTGAGGAAATTCCTATCCTGTTCGTGACGCCAATTTATGCAGCAAACCGGACCGCAGGGGCAAGTGTGAGTGATGGGGATGTCACAGTGATAATGGTGCCGGTGGATATGTTACTCACAGTTTAGTGGCTATGGCTCCCTGGGCTGGCGTGCAGTGAATGGAAGGGGACACCAATTCCTTCAGGGCACTCGCTGGCTTTAGGGCTCTGCCGGATGGTGAAACGAGGTGCCCTTGATGGTAGGATATTATAGTGTCAGTCGGCAGGGTCCTGGTAGGTTTCATGACGCCAGCGCCCTTATGGCGCAATGTAAAATAAAGAGGAGGCAGCTTATATGAAAACAAGGAAACTTTACTTTTGCCTTGTGAGAAGTCCTCCTTTAAATCACAGTTTACAATTAGTTTTCTTGGTAGAAGGTATTAATAAATATGCTGCAGGAATCCCTCTTTAGGCTGGTTTACTTCTGTATAATCCAATAAGCAATACTTCTGTTATGTCTAGTTACTTCGGTTATGTTTCTAGTTTCCTTCCATCAATCCACCTGTACTAGTCCTGGCTCTGGATAAGATTCAAATGTAATTATAATACTTTAAAGAAGCTCTGTCACCCTGTTCTAACCTATGTATATTAATACATAGGTTAATAGGGGCAGTTTTCCTATGAAGGCACATACCTGAATAGCAGAGTATAACGCAGCGGTTTAGGAGAAATCCTTACTTTAAAAATTATGCTAATGAGCCTTCGGAGCACCGGGGGGCGGGCTCTTTCCTTCCGAGCACTGGTTCTTCACCGCCCTCCCGGCTCCGAGGCTCGCCCCCCTGCCTAAGTGCACGCCCCTTCTTTGAGTGATTGACAGCGCTAGACCATTCGGTCTAGCGCTGAAATCCCGCGCCTGCGCATTCTAATCGTGCACGGCGCATGCGCAATAGCGCTTGCAGTGCCGAACACTGCAAGCGCTTCCATTCATTTGCGCACGCGCCGTCACTTCCGGGTTCAAATGAATGGAAGCTCCCAGGACTCTATATATGGTAGCTTCAAATTCGTCTGAGAGGTCACAAGTGTTAAATACAATTTAGAACTCAGTTTGGGTATAGTAGATTGCTGAGCTGCACATTTTTTCCATCCAGGAAAGATCTTTACATAAATTCCCTTTATTGGGGAGAGCTGTGAAGCTGGTGAGCAGATAGGAATAAGTAAGAATGTCTATGTTGGTACAGGAGGTCTTCTCTTGTAAGAGGGACAGTACAGGAAATGTACCATCTACCAGCACGTCTCCCAAGAATTTTTTATTGAGTGCCTTCTGGGTAGGGAACCACGTTTTGGAGTATGGGGTAGAAAGGCCCAAGAAGTCACCTAGCCTCATAATGGATGACGGATATGGCCAGAGATCAGGATCCTGAGATAATTTCTTCCAGAACATGAGAGGGGCCTTCGTCAAATTAGAAATGTTTGTAGGAACCCGCTCACCAAGGTGAGTCCAGGTCAAAGTCTGGGTCAATGAGAATCCCGCTACCTCTTCCTCAATTGATACGTATATTTTAGTGGAAGAACGTTTATGCCAGTCCAGTATCCTATAGAGCTGTATGGCACCATATAATTTCTCAATCTCGGGAGGCCGACTCCTTCTTTATACTTTGGATTAGCTAACATATTATATGCTACCCGACACATGCCTTTGTTCCATACGTATTTGAGGAACAAGCTACGGATTCTTAGAAAAAAGGAGCGAGGCAGGAAAATTGGAAGAACCTGAAGCATGTAAAGAAGTTTACGGTATTTTTAGCAAATTTACTCTACCCAGCCACGATAGGTACGGTATCCTCCACGACTTTATGGTATGTTCAATTGTACGCAACAGGGGCGTATAGTAGTGATGATCGAGCACCCCGGTGCTCGTATGCTCGGGTGCTCTGGCCAAGCACTCAGGGGTGCTCAAGTGCTCGGCCGAGCACCCAAGCATAATTGAAGTCTATGGGAGTAAACCAGGCACCCCCCGCTCGATACAAAATTGCCCCAAATTAAAAAACAAACAGACAGACACACAGAGACACTACTCACCTTCCATGGCAGCTCCCTCCTCCCGTCGGGAGGAATTACTACAAAGAAGAAGCCTGAGGAGGTAAGTGGTTTGTGTTTGTTTGTTTGTTTGTTTGTTTTCTATTTTGCAGGATCGTGAATGCTGAGGACTACGTCGGATTCGGTGGATTACGTCGGACCAGCTTTTTTATTTTTTAAATAAAATGGTTAAACAGGGGTCTGGGGACCCCACGCCATTTTTTTAAAATTATTTAATTATTTTTTTTTAAAAATGGCGTGGGGTGCCCCCTTTTTTCCTTCTCCAGCCAGATACAACCAGCAGCGGAAGCCTGGCACTACCAGGGTGGGAAGGGACACGCTTATTGGCCCTTCCCAGCCTAATAGTAACAGCCTGCCGCTGCCCCAGAACCGAACCCTCGATTTAGAAGGTCCAGTCCTGCGGGTACCCGGCTCTTCCCGACACCCCTGGTGGCGGTGGGTGCCGAGGTAATAGATGTTGGAGTTACCGGCAAGCACTAAGCCCAGTATTAGTAATCAGGGCCGTCTGTAGATAGCCGTGATTACTAAAACTGAAATGTAGTAAAAAAAAACACACACACACACACTTATAAAATATTTTATTGAAATAAATACTCCCCCAGACGCCTGTTTGACCATTTTAGTTAAAAAATAAAAAAGCTGGTCCGACGTAATCCACCGAATCCGACGTAGTCCTCTGCATTCACGATCCTGAAAAATAGAAAACAAACAAGCAAACAAACAAACAAACACAAATCACTTACCTCCTCCTCCTCAGGCTTCTTGTCCTCAGCAGTGGAGCCTCTTCATTACATTGCGCCCTCTGCTGGTGAATGAAAAAAATTACACCTTGAATTCTTCAATGGAAAAAAAAACGTGATAGGTGACGGATCCGTCATGAACTCCATTGAAAGTCTATGGAAAACGGATCTGTTTACTATTGTGTCACACCAAACCGATCCATCCTCCATTGACTTTCAATGGAGTTCATGACGGATCCGTCATGACCCCAATGCAAGTCAATGGGGACGGATCCATTTACTATTGTGTCACACCAAATCCGTCTTGGTGCGGGAAGGGGACTCGAGCATTGCGCTCGAGTACACTCGGTGTTCGGCCGAACATCGAGCGGACCCAAGCGTAGGCATGCTCGGCCGAACTCACTGAACAGCGAGTTCGGCCAAGCATGCTCGCTCAACACTAGCGTATAGTTCAAAGAGAACCAATTACTAGGGGAAGGAGACAGCTGTATCCCCAGATATGGTATAGCAGTTGAAGACCAAGTAAGCCTTTAGCTTCCTCTACAATCCTAGTTAAACATGAGATGTTTAGAGCTTGAGATTTGGAAGGGTTAATTTTAAAATTAGAGAGTCTCTGGAATGATTCAAATAAGTCTGAGAGTATAGGAAAGGAGGTATGTGGGTTAGATGTTAAGATTAGTAAGTCATCTGAAAACGCAGCAGTCAAGTGGGTTTTCCCCTCCACCACTATACCCTTAATACCTGGGTGTTGCCTTATGTGTTGGATAAGGAGACCCTGGTCAGGACAAATAGACGCAGGGACAGAGGGCAGCCCTGCCTCATTCCATTGTGTATGAGAAATGGAGAAGAGAGGGTGCCATTCAGGGATCAAGGATCCCAAATTTATTTAAGGCCCTTTCCATGTATACCCAGTCTATTCTGTCAAAAGCTTTTTCAGCATCAGTAGACAGCAAGGCCAAAGGTATTTTCTTAATTTTAGCATATTGAATGAGGTGGAGTAATCTAAGTGTATTATCTTTCTCTTCTCTACCTTTAATAAAGCCCACTTGATCAACATTAATCAGCGAAGGGAGGAGGGGTTGTAAACAATTTGCAAGGATTTTAGCATAAAGTTTGATATCAGCATTTAATAACGAAATAGGGCCATAACTGTTGCACAACTTCGCATCCTTTCCTTCTTTGGGGAGCACCGTAATATGCGCCATCAACATCTGTGCGGGGAAGCCTCCCCCTTCGCCGCAGCTCAGAATGCTAGTAACAGTTGAGGGAGTAATATATCTGGAAAAGCTTTGTAGTAACTCACTGGTAAACCGTCAAGCCCAGGGCTTTTCCCAATTGGGGAGTCTTTTAGGGCTTTTTGTAATTCCTGAAGGGTAAGCGGTGCCTGTAGAGATGCCAGTTGAGTAGGAGTCAGCTTAGGTAAATTCAGAGTGCTCAAAAATTTGTCAATATCTTCTCGTCTGGACAAGATGTTCGAGTCTTCCCCCGACCTAAGATTGTAGAGAGAAGCATAAAATTGTTCAAATTGAGTAGCGATTTCTTTAGTAGTCAGGTGAACAGAACCCGATTGGTCTTTAATTTCCTGAATATACAGCTGTTCCCTCCTCTTTTTAGCCATAAGGGCCATCAAGCGGGAGCCTCTATTTCCGTGGATATAAATCCTATGTTTTGCGTACAAGTAAGCCTTTGTGGCTTTTTTGGTTAAGAAGTTAGTTCAGGTTTTCCTGAAGTTCCGCTAGTGTCTGGATAGCTAAGGATTGTACATGTATTCCTTCCAATTTAGTGATTTTGTCAACAAGATCATCCAATTCCTGCCGCCTCTGTTTCTTCACATACGAACCCAGGAAAATTAGCTCCCTTCTGCTAACTGTTTTATGTGCTCCCCAAATTACTGTAGGGGACACTAGTGGAGAGACATTTTCTTTAAAATACTGTGTTAATACCTGTTCTATTTTCTATTTATGAGTGCTGTCACGAAGAATGTTGTCATTGAGGTGCCAAGAGAAAACTCTGTGTGGGAGTGTCTCAATTATGACGGTGGCGTGATCTCAGATTCCTATGTTACCAACTTCAACACCTTTAATCCCTACACTCCCAGCGCCGTACATGTACGGCGCTGGAAACCGGGACACAAATCCCAGCACCATACTGCTACGGCACTGTGATCAGGCGGGCGCAGGAGCTGCGCTCGCCCGATCAGCTGCTGGCCGATAGCCAGACCCCTGCTGTATGCACCAGCATTGGTGAAAACACTGATGCCGGTGCATTAACCCTCGCACTTCCTTAGGCATCGGGCTGCCTTCTATGGAAGCCTTTGAGATCCAGCCCCCTGGATCTCACAGGCAGCAGGCTGTAAGTGTATTACACTGTATAATACACTTACAGCCAATGCATTACAATATAGAAGTATTTTAATGCATTGTGTAGGGGATCAGACCCCCAAAAGTTGAAGTCCCAGACTAGGACAAAAAATAAAGTAAAAAAAGAAGTTAAAAAAATAAAGTTTTAGAAAAAAATTAAAGTTTCACTTAAAAAAAAGAGGCGTCATTTTCCCAAAATAAAGTTAAAATTAAAAAAAAAAAATTGGGAAAAAAATAAAAGTAGGCATAATAGGTATCGCCGCGTCCGTATCGACCGGCTCTATAAAAATATCACATGACCCACCCCGCTAGGTAAACGCCGTAAAAAATAAAAACAGTGCAAAAAAATCAATTTTCTGATCACCTTGCCTCACAAAAAGTGTAATACCAAGCGATCAAAAAGACATATTAATCCCAAAATGGAACCACTCAAACCATCATCTCTTCCCGCAAAAAATGAGACCCTACCTAAGACAATCGCCCAAAAAATTAAAAAAATATGGCTCTCAGAAAATGGCAACACAAAAAAAAGATTTTATTTTGTTCAAAAATGCATCTAATGTGTAAAACTTAACAAAAATAAAAATGTTAGACATATTGGGTATCACCGCATCCGTAACAACCAGCTCTATAAAAATATCACATGATTTGCCCCTTCGGGTGAATGCTGTAAAAAAAAATAAAAAAAAACTATGCCAAAACAGCTATTTTTTTCACCTTGACTCACAAAAAGTGTAATACCAAGCGATCAAAAAGTCTTATGTACCCCAAAATGGTACCAATGAAAATGTCACCTCATCCCGCAAAAAATGAGCCCCCACATAAGACAATAACTCAAAAAAATAAAAATCAATGGCTCCCAGATCAAAATCTGTGCTGCAAAATCCATATGGCGCTCCTTCTGTTTTGAGTCCTGCCATGTGCCCCCACAGCAGTTCATCACCATATATGGGGTGTTGTCGTATTCAGGAGAAAATGGGTAACAAATAGGGTGGGGTGCTTTTCTCCTGTTACCCCTTGTGAAAATGAGAAATTTGGAGCTAAAGCAACATTTTATTGGAAGCCAAGTGTTTCCAAATTCCGTAAAACCCTTAGGGGCTCAAAGTGCTCAGTACACCCCTTAATATATTATTTGAAGGGTGTAGTTTCCAAAATGGGGTCACTTTTTGAGGGTTTCCACTGTAGGGGTACGTCAGGGTCTCTCAATTACGAAATGGTGCCTAAAAACCATTCTAGCAAAATCTGCCTCCAAAATCCGTATGGCACTCCTTTCCTTCTGACCACTGCCCACAAACCCATAGAGACGTTTACCACCACATATGGGGTATTTCTGTAAACTGCAGAATCAGAGTAATGTATATTGAGGTTTAGTTTGCTGTTAACCCTTGCTGTGTTGCAAGAAAAAAATTATTAACGTGAATAATCTACCAAAAAATTTAAATTTTGAAATTTCACCTCCATTTTCCTTTAATTCTTGTGGAAGAAGGGTTAACAAAGTTTGCAACATCAGTTTTTTTTATAATTTAAGGGGTGTAGTTTCTAAAATGGGGTAATTTATTAGTGGTTTCCATTAGGTAAGCCTCACAAAATCACTTTATAACTGAATTGGTGCTCACAAAAATGGTTTGGGAAATTTTGTTTAAAATTTGAAAAATTGCTTCTAAACTTCTAAGCCCTATAACTTCCTTAAAAAATAAAATGACATTTACAAAATGACACCAACATAAAGTAGACATATGGGGAATGTTAAGTAATAAATATTTCATGAGGTATCACTTTCTGTTTTAAAAGCAGAGAAATTGAAATTTTGAAAATTGAAACTTTTCAAAATTTTTGGTAAATTTGGGATTTTTTCATAAATAAAGGTGAAATATATTGACTCAAATTTATGACTGTCATGAAGTACAATGTGTCACGAGAAAACAATCTCAGAATGGTCTGGATAAGTAAAAGCGTTCTAAAGTTATTACCACATAAAGTGACACATGTCAGATTTGCAAAAATCGGCCTGGGATTTAAGGTGAAAAGTGGCTCGGTACTGAAAGGGTTAAGTGAAGAAAGATAATGGATAGATAGATATAAGTAGTCTATCCGCTGATAGGTTTTGTGTACCTCTGAGTAGAAAGTATAGTCCTTGTCTTTGGGGTGAGTCTGTCTCCAGGTATCTCTGATCATAAGGCTAGAGAGAGAGAGTGTTTCAGCGCTCTCAGCTTTTTTTTGGGAGAAGTGTGATTTGCCTGAAGAGAGTCCATCAGAGGTTCAAGGGCTACATTAAAGTCACCCCTCAAAATACACAAACCATCTCTGAATGTATTTAGATTCTCTAAGGTCTCTATCAGCCAGGAGATTTGGAGCGTATAAACCCGCTATGGTGACTTTCGTGTTTGCTATAGTACCTTTCAAGAAGAGGAACCTGCCTTCCGAGTCTGTCAAACTAGAGGAAAGGCAAAAGGGGAGAGATTTTCTAATGGCGATTAATACCCCTCTAGATTTAGAGATCTCGTAGCAGGAATGGTACCATTGGGAAAAATATGAGATGGGCAGGTTAGGTACTCTTCTTGAAATGAGACTCCTGTAGGATAGTGATATCACAGCGAAGGGATCTGAGGTGCTGAAAAATGCGAAACCTTTTCTGGGGGGTATTCAGCCCCCGCGCGTTCCAGGTAGTCACTCTTACATCAGCCATAAAATGGGAAATACAGATAAACAGTTAATACAAGAACTTATAGCTATGGCGTGTGCAAATACAATTAAGTAATCAGTAAAAGGGAAATCTGTTCAGATTCATAAACAAGTAAAGATGGAGAGAATAACAATAGCAAGGGGGGGGGGGGTCACAACAGACCTCCAAAATACAAATAATAGCTTCCCTTAGCTAATACGAGGCAAGACATATTTACGAGATCCTTTGGACAATGTAGTCCACATTAGACAATATGTAGTAGAAGTATGCATCACAATTTGTCAATCAAAATGTCAAAAGAAAGTGATAAGACAACCTAGATGGTACTAAACTGTAGAGAAAGAAGAGAAGCAAAGAAAATGAAGCAAACATCTGAGTCACTTAGTAGAGGTTGACGCGTGTTTTCTGGAATTGCGATTCTTCTGTGTCTTCCACTGAGAGGCCGAGGGTAGCTTTGGTAGGTCGGTAATATCCGTGATCTGTAGCCATGATGGTATCTGAAGGATATAAGTCTATGTGCTTACAGAGGGGAAGAATATCTTCAGGGCGCCTAATATACCTCGTGGTGACCTGAATAGTACACGCCAAGCCAAAGGGAAACAGCCAGCGGTAGGAACCACTTGCCCGGAGAGCATCTGTAACTGGTTTCATCTGTCTCCTCTTGTTGAGTGTGACTGGTGATAAAACCTGGAAAAGTGCAATCGGTGAGCCGTTGTAGGATAGATCTTGTGTCTCCCTTGCGGTTGTCAGGATGGTTTCCCTATGTTGGAAATTAAGTATCTTGCAAATAATGTCCCATGGAGGGTAACTCTCTTTAGGTTTGGGCCTCTATGTGCTCTTTGTAGAACTAGAACTCCAGCTACATCTGTAGACAATAATGGTCTCAAGATTGAATAGGTAGTTTCCATAACATCTGTGGTTGTGGAGGATCCTGGGACTCCTTTTATACGTAAGTTATTTCTTCTGCCCCTATTATCCTGATCTTCAACATAGGACAACAGATTATTTAAATGGACTTGGCAGGAATGCAATGCTGATGTTGTAGCTTCCCCGTGAGTTATTAGAGACATCTGATTCTCTTCTAGTTGTTCCACCCAGCCGCCTATCTCTCTAATGTCCGATTTAATATCAGAAAGCTCGGTTAGAACTGGTTGCAGAGCTTTTTCAATAATCCTTTGCAGGGTTTTATGAGAAGTATGGAGTTGCAGATCTGCAGTTTGCGCCTCATCTTTATCTTGACTTTCTGTATCTGAAACCTCCATGTCAGTTACTGGTGAGGCACTAAGTCAATGTTTTTGTGCAATTTGAGGAAGACTAGTAGATTTGCTAAGAAATTTTTGCATGTCGTGCTGATTTTTATGGGGTTTTAAAGAACCCGACGTATCTTGTCTACCCACTTTTTACCATCTTGGAGCTCTTCACTCTGAAAAAAGTACCGTAGCTAGGAATTTCTTTATAAACAACTGAGGATCTGTAATGATATCCCCACAGGATTAACAGAGCATGGGTGTCTCAGTCTCTCTATAAGGGAGAGAAAAAATTGGGCCCAGGACCCTGAAAAAATTACGCATTAAACTGGTGAACTGTAAGTGGTGTTGACTGTGGACCCCACAGTCCTGAAAAACTAGGACAAAGTCCTCAAAATCAAATGTGGGGGAAGCCTGAAGAGGAGCAAGTGACAGCTTCTGGGCACGCCAGCAAATTCGCGCCTCTAGGCTGCTGGGCGGGAAATGGCGGCTCTAGTGTTGCTGGGCGTCACGTGGCAGGCTATGAAGGGCCCAAAGTGCAGGCAGCTTGTAACTAGTTTAAAGCGGACCCTCTGATAATTGCAGCTCTGGGCGATCGTTATAGGTAAGTTGGGTGGCGTTTCTCACCTCTAAGGAGCTTGACCCTGTTACAATGCACAGCGGTCCCGTGCGCCAGCAGCAGTGTAGGCCTCTGAGGTCAGGCTATGAAGTGTTGTCCACAAGTACGGTGGTGAGACTCGGTAATGGGGTGAGTTAGGCTCAGATATCACGGAGCTCCCCCGCCATGCAACTGTTCTTCTCACGCGCTAGGCCACGCCCCGATTGTGAGATTTTAATAGATTTCTCAATAAACTATTTTTATGGGAATGAATTGACCTTGTTTTTTTTTTTTTTTTTAATGGAAAATGTTGAGTTATTCCTAGTTATTGTTGGTTACAGGTGAAAGGACTTGGTATAGTAACAACAGATTAATGTTGTAGTTATATTACATTTGCTTCCAGTAGACAATCAGCAATTGTGCCTGCAATGTGCAAATCTACCTTAGGAATATGTGCAGGTAGTGTTCAGAACCTGTTTAAAATGCATAAAGAAAGGCCATTTAACTCAGACACAGCCAGTTTCACCTTCCTGACACACCTTAATTTTCCAAACATTTGTCATTTTATATGGTAATAACTTTGGAATGCTTTTACTTATCCAGGCCATACTGGGTTTGTTTGTTTGTCTGTTTTTGTGAAACATTGTATTTCATGTAATTTTTTTTTTTTTAAATCCAAAATTTGCAGAAAATTTGGAAAAAATGTCAATTTTATAAATTTGAATTTTTCCACTTTTAAGACATTAAGACATTGTTGGATAGTCATACCCTGCAAAATAGTTATTAAGTAGCATTAAGAAACATCCACTACATGTCTATTTTATGTTGCTATCATTTTGCAAACAATTTTTCAAATTCTGAGGAAACTCTCTAAAACCAAAAACTGATTCAGTTCTGAAGTGACTTTGAGAAGCTTACATAAGATAAAATACCCATAAATGACCCCATTTTAGAAAATGTATTTCTCAAATTATTTAGAATTTAGAAACTTTAACCCTTTAAGTGTCCCACAGAAATTAAAGCAACATGGAGGTGAAAACTAAAAAAAAAAATTCTACAGATTTTCCTTTTTAATTCACTTTTTACTTTAACACAGCAAAACAAACTGAAATATTTATCGCCCTAATTCTGAAGCTTATAGATACTGTATATCTGATATGTGGCCATATTGTGTTAATTGACTCAGACAGAATCCTTAGAAATGAAGGTGCTATGTAAGGATTATAAGGCCTTGATTTTATGAGCATGTTTTTTAAGCACCATGTCAGCTTTTCAGATGCTTTGAGATGGCAAAACATAACAAACATCCTTCAAAAATGTATCTAGGGATGTAGTAAGGGTTTTGATCCCATGGCTGTTTTATTACATTTATTACAATAAGGCCATGAAAATGCTAAATTATATTTTTTGCAATAAAATGTTGCTTTAGCCCCAAATGTTTCATTTTCACAAGGGATAATAGGAGAAAAAGCACCCCAGAATTTGTCACGCATTTTCTCCTGAATACTGCATCATATGTTTGTAAACTGCTGTACAGGCACACAGCAAGCACAGAAAGGATGGAGCACCATTTGGCTTTTGGAGGGCAGAATTCGCAGCAATGGTTTTAACAGCCATCTTGCATTTTAGAGACCTTGGAGTGGAAACCTCCGAGATGTGACCACAGGTTAAAAACAACACTGTTCAAGGAATTTATCTAAGGGTGTAGTGAGCATTTTGACCCTACAGAATGCATTACGTTTGGGCAGTGAAAATGAAAAACCTTTGTTTTCCAATAAAATGCTGTTTTAGCCCTCAATTTTTCATTTTTGGTAATAAGTATGCCAAGTATGCCAAGTGAGCCGGCCCACTGCACAGTAAAAGGCTGGCAGGCAGTACATTCGGGGCCTGGGACAAAACATCTGGGGCCCAGGCCCCAAATGTTTTAGCCTACCAACGCCCCTGCGTAGTTGTGATAAGTAACATGGGCTTGTATGATGATAGCAGCATAGACGGAGAGGCTTGCTAGCTGGGCTGAGTCCGCCATGTGCGAATGGTCAAAATGTACTGTTCAGAGGTGGTAAATGGCAATGAGGTGGTTGAAGAAAATGGCTTGGACCAGTGCTTCCTCTTTAAATGCTTTTTATTCTTAAAAATAAATCAATAAATAACAAAAAAAAAATACATGTAGGTTTGGTTTAAAAGTCCAAATATCACATTTCGGGATGCTGTCCCTTCCACGGATATAGGACTGGTGGAGGTAGTGACTATAGCAAATGTTTATACTCCTGAAGGGGTGATAGACAGTCAAAAAAGGCACCAGAACCATCCACAAAGGGGGCAAGGCTAAGATGACATAATCAACAGGTGGGTAATGGTATTGCAGCATTTGCAGCAATTATAAATATATTAGCCCCCAGCAGGCTACGTCAACCTAAAAGAGAACCTAAAGTTCCCACAATGAAGATGCTGGCAGTCACAAATGCCAGAATAACCTCTGCAAATGCTGTGATACCATTACCTATAAGAAGAAAACTTTCAAAAGCCAATCAACACAAAGTCTTCACAGTCACCTCCTATATGAACTGTGCCCTGACATATTTCATTTACCTATCGGAATGCCCATGTGGCATGCAATATGTGGGTCAAACTATCACCAGATTGTGTGAACACCTAAACAAACATGGATCAAATGTCAGAAAGGCTTCCTGAAAAATAAGCAGAAGGACTTCACAGTTTTTTTTCAGTAACAGGAATAGAACATATTCAAGAAAAGAAAATGGACACAGGGGTTGTGAAAAATTAAAATACAAAGAAATGTACTATATATATATATATATATATATATATATATATATATATAATCAATACCCTTTATCCCATTGTCTCAATGAGGCTCTCGAAAATGTATATGACTAAGCCCACTATCTATGCCTTGCAAGGTCTCCATCTCACCAACAACCACTGTTCCATTACCAACAAACCTGTACACACACAGCCACTACCAGTTCATCCATAAGCCAAACTTTCCATCACTACACATGCCTGGAATGCCCAACCTCAAACCCCCTTTCCACCCTCCCTTCACCACATTGATCAAAATAATGTGTATACAAGATTTTATTTCATTCATCAATTATAACCTGCAAACCATCTGAAGCAAAATAATCCACTATAATAACATTTCGTTATTGCCTTCTGTAATATATTATTGGATTATATTGTCACAATCTATCATTGTATGTATTGCCATTTAATTCTGTTCTCCCATTCTCCCCAGTATTATGAGGGTTAATCAACCCTCTGGTGACCACTCCACTACCCATAATATTATCGCCTTAGTTGCGCTTGTAGAACACGTTCAGCCACTTAGCCACAAACCCACCAACTTGCCATCCTGTATCCCAGACAATGCTCATGCAACCAGACACTCCCCCAGGGTAGCACAAACTAGACACTCCCCCACTGAAGCAGGAATCACAAGCGCCGCTATCTCCTAGGCAACAAACTCGCAGAAGTGCTCAGCCACCAAGTGCTCCCACCTGTAGCTGGGGCGTTCCTGTCTCCTAAGCATACCCAACAGAAGCGCTCTTCAATCAAGTGCTCCTGCTGTAAACCACGGCATCTCCATCTCCTAGGCAACTTACTAGCCTAGGTGGAAATGACTCTATGTAACTGGATCTCCTTTAAAGGGGTTTTCCAAGATTTTAATATTGATGGCCTATCCTCAGGATTGGATCAGATCGGTGGGGGTCCAACACCCGTCATGGAAACATCTAGTGTTTAACAACTTAAGCCACCATGAAGTACCTGTATGTCATGGACTGCACTGCATTAAGTCACCATGACATACAGGCTCGTTATGTGCAGACATGGTGACAGTGTTGAGATCCCGGCTGTTACATACAACCAGCAATCTCAGCTAACCAGCCCAGGACCAATGATGGCGGTCTCAGGCCGGTGATCGCTCCGATTAGCCAGTCTATATAAACTAGTGTCATGCGCCGGTAAAAGGTTCTGATTCCCCACAGTTGATGGGGATCAGAACCTTTTGAAATGTATGTATGCCAATCACTTTCCACCCTCCTCCCTGCAGATAGCAATTTGGTCCTCCCTATCCTCCCTATGTTCAAGATGGCCAGCAGCCAATTAGTTAAAAATTAAAAAAATAAAAAAGAGTACAAATGTTTGGTATCACCGCATCCGTAACGACCTGATCTATAAAAAGATCATGTTACTTTTACTTCACTGTGAACGCCATAAAAAAAGGAAAAACTATGATGGAACTGCAATTTTGCCCCCCTCATTTCCAAAAAATGGTATAAAAAGCAATAAAAAAAGTCATAAGTACTCAAAATTAGTACTAATCAAACCATTACCTCATCCTGCAAAAAATGAGCTCCTACTTAAGACAATTGCAAAAAAAAAATGCTTTCAGAGCATTTCACAAAACTGCTATTATTGAGTAAAACCAAAATAAAATAAAAAATACACATATTAGGTATCAGTAACAACCTACTCAATAAAAGATATCACATAATGTAACCTCCAAGGACGGACTGGGAACTTAAAGTGGCCCTGGAAAAAATATGAAAAGTGGCCCCATTTTGTAGTTGGGTCCAAATTGATGGAAGACAGGTCCAGCAATACCATATTGTGGCACATTATACCGCCCCAACAGAGCCAAATACCACAGTCCATCACAAAATACATCCCCAAAAACTACCACTGACCCGCCATAAGGAGGGCCCAGGTGGCCCTTTGGGCATTGGCCCACCGGGAAATATCCCTGTAAGGTCTATGGCCAATCCACCCCTGGTAACCTCTAAGGTGACTGCTGTAAAAAATAAAATAAAAGCTGTGCAAAAGAAGCCATTTTTTGTCACCTTACATAAAAAGCTTAATGCCAAGCGATCAAAAAGTCCAATATAGACCAAAATAGTACGAATCAAACTGTCACCTTATCCTGCAAAAAAATAGGCTCTACATGAGACAATTGCCCAAAAAATAAAAAAAATATGGCTTTCAGAAAATAGAGACACAAAAACCTTTTTTTTTTTCCAAAAAATGCTTTTATTTTGTAAAACCAAAATACAGTAAAATAATAAAAAAATATACTAGGTATCTACACATCCATAACAACATAATCGACCCCCTAAGGTAAATTCTGTAAAAAAAAAAAAACTGTGCCTAAAAAGGGTTTAAGAAAATGGAGACACAAAAACATTAGTTTTTTCAAAAATGCTTTTATTGTGTAAAGCCAAAATATAATAAAAAAAAATTGACATATTAGGTATCACCACATCCGTAACAACCTGCTCTATAAAAATATCACATGATCCAACCTGCCAGGGGAACATTTTAAAAACAAAAAATAAAAACTGTGCCTTAAAAGCCATTTTTTTGGTTACCTTACCTCACAAAAAAACTTAATATTGAGCATTCAAAAATCATATGAAATCCGAAATAGTATCAATAAAACTGTCACCTCATCCCATAGTTTTCAAAAGGGGGGCACTTTTTGGAAGTTTCTTCTGTCGGGTGCTTTAGGGGACTTCAAATTAGACATGGTATCTAAAAACCAGTTCAGCAAAATCTGCCCTCCAAAAAAACAACTGGCACTCCTTTCCTTCTGCATCCTGCTGTGTGCCCATACAGCAGTTTACAACCACACATGAGGTGTTAAACAGCAGAATCATAGTAATAGATATTGAGTTTAGTTTGGCCGTTAACCCTGTGTTACAGGAAATAATGAATTAAAATGGAAAATCTGCCATTTTCCTTTAACACGTTGCCGACCTAGGACGAGGATATTAGTCAAAAGTAAAAAAAAAGTGAAAAAATATTTTTTTAATAATTGAATCCAGAGGAAAGCCTTTGAATCCAGACTGGTTTGAGTGTTGCATTTATAAAAGCAGAGACACAACGTGAGTTTGAGCGTTCGCGTGATTGATTTTTAAGTGCGTGTTTGAATTAAGTGTGTGACTTTAGATTACGTGACTTCAGATTCAGGGACTTTAAGACGAGACTACAGTAAGTCGGTTTCATATCACTGTATTGTATTTTTTTTTCTCTTTTCTTGTGTAATCCCCATTAGTATGTGTTCCATTATTGACAGCGCACTCCAGTGCACATCTTGTCTGATGTATGCAGTCCTGGAACAGCCATTTAAGGGTGCATATCTTTGTTCAAAATGTGAGCAAATTGCCAGTTTGGAATCGCACATTGTGTATCTAACCGGGCAAATTGCAACACTGAGAAGCACTGACAATTTGGAAAAGAGTTTGCTGCTCACTGAGCAAGCACTCTATGGGGTAGATGTGGGGGAGGGTGGTAGTGAGGAGGCTCAGTAAAGTGAGGTAGCTAGCTGGGTAACAGAAAGCGGGGTATAGGGAAAAGTGCCAGGGAGACTATCCCTGATCTGACACACCCCAACAAGTTTGCAAGTTTGGCAGATGAGGGGGATGCCACTTCAGGGAGAGCACTGCTGCAGCCGGACACTTCCTCTGCCAGTCAGGGGAATGTCATTTCCAGTAAGCAGGGGACCAGAAGAGCAGGGCAGGCCAGACAGGTGCTGGTAGTGGGAGACTCAATTATTAGGGTTACAGAGAGGGCAATCTGTCACAAAGACCGGGATCGTTGAACGGTGTGTTGCCTTCCTGGCGCTCGAGTTCGGTACATTGAGGATCGGGTTGACAGATTACTGGGAGGGGTTGGAGAAGATCCAGCAGTCATGGTCCATATCGGAACCAATGACAAAGTTAGTGGTAGGTGGAGCGTCCTTAAAAATGATTTTAGGGATTTAGGTCATAAGCTTAGGGCAAGGACCTCAAAGGTAGTGTTTTCCGAAATACTGCCTGTACCACGAGCCACACAAGAAAGGCAGCGGGAGATTAGGTAGGTAAACAAGTGGCTCAAGAACTGGTGTAGGAAGGAGGGATTTGGGTTCTTGGAGAACTGGGCCAACTTCTCTGTCAGCTACAGGCTCTACCGTAGGGATGGGCTGCACCTCAATGGGGAAGGGGCAGCTGTTTTGGATGAGAAGATGGCTAGAAGGCTAGAGGAGTGTTTAGACTAGGGACTGGGGGGAGGGTAACTACATTATAGGAGGGGAAGATAGTGCAGATAGAGACCTGGGGCAAGGTAATGGAACTGGAGAGGAATGGAAGGAGGAACTAGAACAGGTCAGAAGGACAGGTGTAGGGTAAAAAATATACATAATCCTCTTATCTATATGTACACTAATGCCAGAAGCCTAACTAATAAAACTAATGAATTGGAATTAGTGATGTGTGAGGAGGACTATGACATAGTGGGAATAACTGAGACATGGCTGGATGATAGCTATGACTGGGCAGTTAACGTACAGGGTTACAGTCTGTTTAGAAAGGATCGCCAAAACCGGAGAGGGGGAGGGGTCTGCCTTTATGTAAAGTCCTGTCTAAAGCCCACACTCAAGGAAGATATAAGTGAGGGACATAAAGATGTGGAGTCACTGTGGGTAGAAATAAATGGAGCCAAAAACAATAATAAAATACTAATAGGAGTTTATTATAAACCACCCAATATACCAGAGTCCACAGAAAATCTACTTCTAAACGAAATAGACGAGGCGGCAAATCATAATGAGGTCGTTATTATGGGGGACTTCAACTACCCAGATATAGACTGGGAAACTGAAACCTGGATATCTCATAAAGGAAACAGGTTCTTGGCAATAACCAAAGACAATTACCTTTCCCAACTGGTTCAGGACCCGACTAGAGGGACGGCCATACTGGACTTAGTATTAACCAATAGACCTGACAGAATAACAGATGTACAAGTCGGGGGACACCTGGGAAATAGTGACCATAAAATAATAACCTTCCAATTGTCATTCAAAAGAGTATTTCTTCAGGGAGGAACAAAAATACCAAACTTCAAAAATGCAAAATTTAGCCAACTAAGAGAGGCATAGGCCTGACTAACTGGGACAAAGTCCTCAAAAATAAAAATACAGCCACAAAATGGGAGATTTTTAAAAGTATACTAATATCTAATTGTGAGAGGTACATACCTTATGGGAATAAAAGGTTAAGGAACAAGAAAAAACCAATGCGGATAAATAGAACTGTAAAGAAAGCAATAAATGACAAAAAGAAAGCATTTAAATCACTAAAACAGGAGGTTGGCGAGGAAGCATTGAAAAACTATAAGGAAAAAATAGAATATGTAAAAGACAAATAAAAGCAGCCAAACTTCTCCAAAGCATTTGACACGGGGCCATATAAAAGGTTAGTATATAAAATGAGAATGCTTGGACTGGAAGAAAACTGGCTCAGTGATAGAAAACAAAGGGTGGTTATTAACGGCACATACTCAGATTGGGTCACTGTCACTAGTGGGGTACCAGAGGGGTCAGTATTGGGCCCTATTCTCTTCAATGTATTTATTAATGATCTGGTAGAAGGCTTGCATAGTAAAATATCAATTTTTGCAGATGAGACTAAACTGTGTAAAGTAATTAACACAGAAGAGGACAGTACACTGCTACAGATGGATCTGGATAGACTAGAGGCTTGGGCAGAGAAGTGGCAGATGAGGTTTAACACTGACAAATGTAAGGTTATACATATAAGAAGGAATAATGTAAGTCACCTTTACATACTGAATGGTAAAACATTGGGTAACTCTGACATGGAAAAGGACCTAGGAATTTTAGTGAACAGCAAACTAAGCTGTAGAAACCAGTGTCGGACAGCTGCTGCCAAGGCCAATAAGATAATGGGTTGCATCAAAAGAAGCATAGATGCCCTTGATGAGAACATAGTCCTGCCACTTTAGAAATCACTAGTCAGACCACACATGGAGTGCTGTGTACAGTTCTGGGCTCCTGTGAACAAGGCAGACATAGCAGAGCTGGAGAGGGTTCAGAGGAGGGCAACTAAAGTAATAACTGGAATGGGTGGACTACAGTACCCAGAAAGATTATCAAAATTAGGGTTATTCAGTTTAGAAAAAATGTATATGAATATATTCGTCAATTCGTTGATTCGTATCAATTCTTGGAAATTTTCAGCTGCGAAGCGAATCCGAATATTAGGTGATTCGATTCGGCTTTGTACGCATTCGCTACGTAGTTGCCCTATAAAATATACGCTATTGCGTACGGATTCAATTCATTAGCAAACTTTTACTGTTAGTTCGTTTATCGTGCGCAAAAGCCCGGGAAGAAAGTGGTCACCTGACCTAGTGGGCAGGGCTTGCTCTGATTGGCTCAGCCTCAGTAAGCCAGTGACGCATCACTTTTGCTGCGACTGCTGATTTATGAAAATTGGGGTGTAATTGCTCTGGGAATCCATATTACACATATCAGGGATACTGCAGGGCAAGTGCAGGGCCAGTTTAGGGCTAGTAATTAATCAGGCAGGGAGAGAGAGACAGGGAGATACAGGGACAAAGACCAGCTGCAGGGCCACAGAGTAAATTGAAAAATGTCTGGAATGGATAAGCAAAAGGGGTCCAGTTCCAGCCAGACCTCGAGCTCTAAAAAAAAAAGGAGAAGGTGGCACAAGGCAGAAGTGCCAAAGGACCTGTAGCTGGAGCATCTACTAGTAGTATTTGCAATACTTGGCCGTTTTTCCACCAGGCTAACCCACCAAGGCGCAAAAGTGTAGTGGAGGAGAAAGTGGATGAGGTAGTGGAATGGATGGCATGCTCATCTCAATTTCAGCTGGATCATCTGCTGTCATCTGCTGATACAGTATCCATATGAAGCCAGGGGACGCAATTTGTACGCTTATGCGTACGTGTTCAAAGAGGTTGCGTACCTTTTTACCTGAACGTTCGTTATAAGTGCCCAAATGTTCGCTAAAACCCATATAATTACGTATATTTTGTACACAAATTCAACTAATCTATTCGTCGAATATACAAATTTTAGGAAAAGTTTGGTGAATAAAATTTTGCATGATTCGCTCATCTCTAATCAGGGGTCAGTACAGAGATCTCTTCCATGATCTATTTATCCCCAGGACTGTTACTGTGACGAGGGGACATCCTCTGCGCCTGGAGGAAAGAAGGTTTGTACACAAACATAGAAGAGGATTCTTTACGGTAAGAGCAGTGAGACTATGGAACTCTCTGCCTGAGGAGGTGGTGATGGTAAGTTCACTAAAAGAGTTCAAGAGGGGCCTGGATGTATTTCTGGAGGGTAATAATATTACAGGTTATAGTTACTAGAGATGGGTTGTTGATCCAGGGAGTTATTCTGATTGCCTGATTGGGGAAGGAATTTTCCCCCTAAAGTGGGGAAAATTGGCTTCTACCTCAGTTTTTTTTTTGCCTTCCTCTGGATCAACTTGTGGGAGAGCGGGCCGAACTGGGTGGACAGATGTCTTTTTTCTGCCTTATAAACTATGTTACTATGTAAAAAAAAAATTTAAGTTTCAATTAAAAAAAAGCCCCTTCCCCATAAAAAGAGACATATAAAATTGTAAAAAACAGAAAAAAAAAAAAAGAATATACATATTAGGTATCGCCGCGTTCGTAACAACCTGCTCTATAAAAATATCACATGATCCACCCCGCCCGGTCAACACTGTAAAAAAAAAAACACTGCTAAAAAAAGCCATTTTTTTGTCATCTTTCATCACAAAAAACATAATACCAAGCGATCAAAAAATTATATGTACCCAAAAATAATACCAATCAAACCGTCATCTCATCCCAAAATCGCAAAAAATAAGCCCCTACCTGAGACAATCGCCCAAAAAAACTACAGCTCTCACACTATGGAGACACTAAAACATGATTTTTTTTGTTTCAAAAATGATATTATTGTGTACAATTTGAATAAATAAAAATAAGTATACATGTTAGGTATCGCCGTGTCCGTAAAAATCTACTCTATAAAAATCTCAAGTGATCTAACCTGTCAGGTGAACACAGTAAAAAATAAAAACAGTGTAAAAAAAGCCATTTATTGTCACCTTACATCAATAAAAGTGCAACACCAAGTGCTCAAAAAGGTGTATGCCCCCCAAAATAGTACCAATCTAACCGTAACCTCATCCCGCAAAAAATGAGCCCCTACCTGAGACAGTCACCCAAAAAATAAAAAAACTACAGCTCTCAGACTATGGAGACACTAAAACATGATATTTTTTTAGTTTCAAAAATATTATTGTTTAAAACTTAAATAAATAAAAAAAAGTATACATATTAGATCTTGCTGCATCCGTAACGACCTGCTCTATAAAAATATCACATGATCTAACCTGTCAGATGAATGTTGTAAATAACAGAAATTAAAAACAATGCCAAAACAACTATTTTTCGTTACCTTGCCTCACAAAAAGTGTAATATAGAGCAACCAAAAATCGTATGTACCCTAACAAAACTACCAACTTATCCCGTAGTTTCCTAAATGGGGTCACTTTTTTGAGTTTCTACTCTAGGAGTGCATCAGGGGGTCTTCAAATGTGACATGACAACTTAAAATTTTTCCAGTGAAATCTGCCCTCCAAAAACCATATGGCATTCCTTTCCTTCTGCGCCCTGCCGTGTGCCCGTACAGCAGTTTACGATCACAAATGGGGCATTTCTGTAAACTACAGAATCAGGTTAATAAATATTGAGTTTTGTTTGGCCGTAAACCCCTGCTTTGTTAATGGAAAAAGTGGATTTATATGGAAAATCTGCCAAAAAAGTGAAATTCAGAAATTTTGTCATTTTCCTTTAATTCTTTTGGAACACCTAAAGGGTTAACAAAGTTTGTAAAATCAGTTTTGAATACCTTGAGGGGTACAGTTTCTAAAATGGGGTCATATTTGGGTGGTTTCTATTATGCAAGCCTCACAAAGTGACTTCAGACCTGAACTGATCCTTAAAAAGTGGGTTTTGGAAATTTTGTGAAAAATTTCAAGATTTGGTTCTAAATAGAGATGAGCGAGCACTAAAATGCTCGGGTGCTCGTTATTCGAGACAAACTTTTCCCGATGCTCGGGTGCTCGTTTCGAGTAACGAACCCCATTGAAGTCAATGGGAGACTCGAGCATTTTTGCAGGGGACCAAGGCTCTGCCTAGGGAAGGCTGGGTGAAAACCTGGAAACATCAGAAAATGATGGAAACGCCACGGAAATGGACAGGAAACAGCAGGCGCAGCACGCATGGATGCCTCTGAGGCTGCCTAATCCCACCATTAACCCAAATTCTCAGGCAACAGCCTGGTGGTTACCCTCATGGCAATTGTGCTCACCCAGACCAAGAAAGGCGAGGCACATACCCATCACATGTTAGGGAAGCACCCAACTAGGTGCAAAGAAAAATTGTTTAGAGAGAGGGCCTGTAGGTGGACCTCCGGAAAAATTGTTTGGAGAGAGGGCCTGTAGGTGGACCTCCGGAAAAATTGTTTACAGAGAGGGCCTGTAGGTGGACCTCCGGAAAAATTGTTTGGAGAGAGGGCCTGTAGGTTGACCTCCGGAAAAATTGTTTACAGAGAGGGCCTGTAGGTGGACCTCCGGAAAAATTGTGGTAAAAGAGTACCAGTTGGACCTCAAATAAATGGCGTTTTTTGGGTCAGCGTTAGGCAAAGACAACAAAGAGGAGGAGGAGTAGAGAAGAGGAATCAAATACATAAGTAATGTTAATCTTTAGCTGCTTTCCCCCGGAGGAGATTTGAATTCCGGTGAAATCCAGGCTTTGTTCATTTTAATAAGCGTCAGCCTGTCAGCGCTGTCAGTTGACAGGCGTGTACGCTTATTGGTGATGACGCCACCAGCTGCACTGAATACCCGCTCTGACAACACGCTAGCGGCAGGGCAGGCCAGCACCTCCAAGGCGTACAGCGCCAGTTCAGGCCATGTGTCCAGCTTTGAAACCCAGTAGTTGTATGGAGCAGAGTGATCGGTCCGGACGTTGGTATGGTCAGCTAGGTACTCCCTCACCATCTTTCTGGAAAGCTCACCCCAACTCTGCCTAGACTGGGGACAGGTGACAGTGTCTTGCTGGGGTGACATAAAACTGGCAAAGGCCTTGGAGATTGTTCCCCTGCCAGTGCTGGACAAGCTGCCTGCTCACCTCCTCTCCCCCGCTACTTGGCCCACAGAACCACGCCCTCTGCCGCTAGCGGCGTCAGATGGGAAGGATTGTTTCAGCTTGTGCACCAGGGCCTGTTGATATTGATTTACTCTCATACTCCTTTCCTCTACAGGGATGAGAGTGGAAAGGTTCTGCTTGTACCGTGGGTCCAGGAGAGTGAACACCCAGTAATCGGTGTTTGAAAAAATGCTTCTAACGCGAGGGTCACGGGATAGGCAGCCTAACATGAAGTCTGCCATGTGCGCCAGAGTCCCAACACGCAAGAATTCCCTCTCCTCACTGGCCTGACTCTCCATTTCCTCCTCCTCCCCTCTTCAGCCCATACACGCTCAAGAGTTAAGAAGGACTGAGCACTGGTACCCTCTTCTGTCTCGCCGACATTCTCCTCCTCTTCCTCCTCATCCTCATCCCCCTCCTCCGATAGGTGCTGAGAAACAGACCGGAGGGTGCTCTGGCTATTAAGCGATGTATCTTCCTCCACCGTCTCTTGTGACAAACGCAAAGCATCCGACTTCATGCTGAGCAGTGAGTTTTTCAACAGACAAAGCAGCGGGATGGTGAGGCTGATAATGGCGGCATCGCTGCTGACCATCTGTGTTGACTCCTCAAAGTTGCTCAACACCTGGCAGATATCAGACATCCAGTCGGTGAGCGGGCAGTTGTAGGCGGCGCTGCGCTGCCCTGAGAGTGGCAGCATCTGTGGTCGACTTGCGGAAATGCGCACAGATGCAGCGCACCTTGGTGAGCAAATCAGACAGATTGGGGTATGTCTTGAGGAACCGCTGAACTATTAGATTGAACATGTGGGCCAGGCATGGCACATGTGTTAGTCTGCCGAGTTGCAGAGCCGCCACCAGGTTACACCCGTTGTCACACACAACCATGCCTGGCTTGAGTTTCAGCGGTCCCAGCCACAGATCGGTCTGCGCCGTGATGCCCTGTAACAGCTCTTGGGCGGTGTGCCTTTTGTCACCTAAGCTCAGCAGTTTGAGCACCGCCTGCTGGTGCTTACCCACGGCACTGCTGCTGCGCCTAGAGCTATCGACTGAAGGCGCCGTGCCTACGGATGGTAATTCGGAGGAGGGGTCAGAGGAGGAGGCATAGTACGTCTAAGAGACCGTGACCGAGGTAGGCCCCGCAATCCTCGGTGTGGGCAGTACATGAGCGGCCCCAGGGTCAGTCTCAGTCCCAGCCTCCACCAAGTTAACCCAATGTGCCGTCAGTGAGATATAGTGCCCCTGCCCGGCAGCACTTGTCCACGTGTCCGTGGTTAGGTGGACCTTCTCAGAAACAGCGTTGGTCAGGGCACGGATGATGTTCTGTGACACGTGCTGGTGTAGGG
>ONZH01023507.1:0-182809 GCA_900303285.1 Rhinella marina | reverse complement strand
CTACATTACAAAAATCTCTGTGCGACATTTGTCTGGGTTGCAATTAAGCAGACCAAGTCTGCCTAATCTAATAGTTTCAGAGTAATTGCTCCATACCGCACGGTACGTAATAACATACGTAATTTAGCTCTAACTTATCCACCTATATACAAACCACAATCCATATTTTCTGTCCAGGTGACCTATACTGTACGTCACGTAATTAAAAAAGGTGTTTTGCTCTCATTGATACAGCTACATTACAAAAATCTCTGTGCGACATTTGTCTGGGTTGCAATTAAGCAGACCAAGTCTGCCTAATCTAATAGTTTCAGTGTAATTGCTCCATACTGCACGGTACGTAATAAAATACGTAATTTAGATCTAACTTATCCACCTATATACAAAGCACAATCCGTATTTTCTGTCTAGGTGACACATTCTGTACGTCACTTAATTAAAAAAGGTTTTACTGCACAGTACGTAATAACATACGTAATTTTGCTCTAACTTATCCACCTATATATTTTCTTGTTCAGATTGAACAAGTTTGTGGGTTTCAGTACAGCAGGCCCATTTTTTTTTTGTACATATAATACACTTATATACAGAAAATGTTGAACTCCAGGGCTAAGGGTCGAGGACGAGGGCGTGGGCGTGGGCATTCAATTACTGCAGGGGGCAGAGGCCGTGGTCCTGGGCAGGGTGAGACAGTACCTGCTGATGAGGGAGCAGGGGAACGCAGCAGAGCTACTCTCCCTAGCTTCATGTCTCAACTTACAGGGACACGTGGTAGAGGACTGTTGAAACCACAACAGTGCGAACAGGTGATGTCGTGGATTGCGTACAATGCTTCAAGTAATTTGTCCACCAGTCAGTCTTCCACGCAGTCCACCCACGTTACCCAAGGGAGCACTCCTCTGGCTCCTCCACCTCAACCTCCTTCCCCCCAGTCTGCCCCCTCCCAGGAAAATTTGGAATGCGATCCGGCATACTCTCAGGAACTGTTTTCTGGACCCTTCCCAGAGTCACAAACCACTTCTCAGGTTGCTGCTGACCTCTTTCCCGATGCCCAAGTTTTCCAACTGTCGCAGTCTGTGGGTGATGATGATGACATTGTTGACTTAATGGAAGAAGTTTTTAAAGAGGTGTTGGACGATGAGGAGACACGGTTGTCAGACAGTGGTGAAGTTGTTGTCAGGGCAGGAAGTCCGAGGGGGGAGCAGACTGAGGAATCAGAGGATGACGAGGTGACTGACCCAAGGCCCTCTCTCTAAACAATTTTTCTTTGCACCTAGTTGGGTGCTTCCCTAACATGTGATGGGCATGTGCTTCGCCTTTCTTGGTCTGGGTGAGCACAATTGCCATGGAGGTAACCACCAGGCTGTTGCCTGAGAATTTGGGGTAATGGTGGGATTAGGCAGCCTCAGAGGCATCCATGCATGCTGCCCCTGCTGTTTCCTGTCCATTTCCGTGGTGTTTCCATCATTTTCTGAGGTTTCCAGGTTTTCACCCAGCCTTCCCTAGGCAGAGCCTTGGTCCCCTGCAAAAATGCTCGAGTCTCCCATTGACTTCAATGGGGTTCGTTACTCGAAACGAGCACCCGAGCATCAGGAAAAGTTTGTCTCGAATAACGAGCACCCGAGCATTTTAGTGCTCGCTCATCTCTAATTATCATCTTGAAAAATGATTTGATCATCCCCAAACATCCTTTCGATAGATGGGATAAGAAAAGTGTCCAAAATGTCAATGTAAACCTGTGCATTTATTGAAGATGTAATGACAGCCATCTCCCCAGTGCTTTTACCTGACATGCAGCCCCATATCATCAATGACTGTGGAAATGTGCATGTTTTCTTCAAAAATAAATGGAAATAAATGGAGCGTGGCTGTGCAGGCGCAGTGCGCCCTCTGTTCATTTCCCCGCTCCGTTCTCGATATACTCTGTGACCCGCACCTATCAGACAATGGAGGCATATCCTAGTAATATGCCCCCATTGTCTGAGATGGGAATAACCCTTTAAGGCGTATAAATAAGGAGTGGCACTCACCTGGTTCTTTTGTTGCTGCTTTATTAAGTTAACAGGGGTTCACATTCCTCGGTGTGGGTATCTTGTACAGTGTATGCGGCGACGGCCGTTTCGCGCCTCTCCGCGCTTCGTCAGGCCGCTAGCGTGATGACGTCGGCGCGCACCCAAAGCTTTATGCTGCCTTTGGCGCCATCACTATAGCAACAGGACGCTACAATACAATAAAAACATTTTAAAAGCAAAGAAAAACATCAAATAAACACTGCCAAATCATTTTTATCATTGAGACCAAGTGGTCCCAATGCATTAGTCCTTATTATCCAAGAGGCCTCTTTTTGTAACAGGTTTCTATGCCTATCTCCCCCATATTTTAAAGGACCCACTACCTCAATACCAGCGTATGTCAGGACCTCACCTCTACCTCCATGCTGTTCCCTTATATGGTTGATCAATCTGGGAGATCCTATACCTGTTTCTATTGATTTCTTATGCTCTCTAAATCGCACATAAAGGGGTCTTATTGTTTTTCCTATGTAAAACCTTTTACATGGGCAAAAAATCACGTACACTACATATTGAGTCCTACATGTCACTAGTTGTCTCATTCTATGTGCCACACCTCCTATATTCATGTACTTCGTTCTACACATATATTTACATGATGTACAGTGCCCACATTTATAGTTTCCTTGTGGAGCTGATGCAGAAAGCCAATTCTCATTTTTCTCACTCTCGTATGCACTCTTTACTAATTTATCCCTTAGTGTGGTACTTTTCTTGAAACTTATCAAAGGGGGACTAGCTATGGGGGAGATAGGCATAGAACCCTGTTACAAAAAGGGGCCCTTTTGGATAATAAGGACTAATGCATTGGGACCACTTGGTCTCAATGATAAAAATGATTTGGCAGTGTTTATTTGATGTTTTTCTTTGCTTTTAAAATGTTTTTATTGTATTGTAGCATCCTGTTGCTATAGTGATGGCGCCGGAGGCAGCATAAAGCTTTGGGTGCGCGCCGACGTCATCACGCTAGCGGCCTGACGAAGCGCGGAGAGGCGCGAAACGGCCGTCGCCGCATACACTGTACAAGATACCCACACCGCGGAATGTGAACCCCTGTTAACATAAAGCAGCAACAAAAGAACCGGGTGAGTGCCACTCCTTATTTATATGCTTGTACACAAATGATTTCGGAGGTCTGTGGAGGCAGAGCACCCCCGAGAAAGTCGCACGCCGGTTGAAGGTGAATGAGCCCGCTATAAGTAAGAGTCGCATGTGCCGATCTCACATACTTTTCTTTTAATCTATTGATATTTTTGTACCTACTGTATTTGGTGTGTTTTAGTTGTAAGGGTTAGGTGCTGATGTTAGCTGAAAATCCATAACAAGCTTTTTTTTGGGTTGGAGGTTTGCTACTGGCGTTTTTTTTTAAATGTGGCATGCTGAGAGGTTTTTTTTTTAAATTTACTTTTCTATAGGAAAAAAAAAATGGCAGAAAAAAAAACATAGTAGACATAGGTGTTTAGAAAAAAGGCACTTAAAAAGTCATTAAAACCGTATGTGTTATGGAGAAAAATTACTAACTATTTTGATTTTTTTTAGTGATAAAAGAACAGTGCAAATTCAAGTATGTAGAAATCCTTACAGCTCATGCCTACGGCCGTCAGTGTTTTGTGGTCTGCCAATTGCGGATCCGCAAAAAACACTGATCCCAGCCGAGTGCATACCACCATTTATTTTTATTTTTTAACTTCTGTAGAAATCACCTATGCTTGTCCACAAATGGACCACAACAGGATGCATTCCATTTTTTTTTTTTGCTGGCCCATGGAACGGAACTGTGATCTGTCCACGTGTTTTGCAACCCCATTGAAATGAATGGTTCCACATCGGATCCCAAAAAAATGTGGAATGGATGCAGACAGAAACTACAGCTGTCTGCATGAGCCCTTATACAAAGGAATCTCCAAATTGGTTATCTCGGCTGAGTGTTCTCTTCTTCCTCACATTTTGTTGCAGTTGTGTTGGAAACAAGAGAACAAAATGGCAGATTATCATATATTCCATATTTACATGAACAGTATATAATTTGCATTGATTTATGAGTTGTTTCTTGCAACATCTTGCTTAAATTCATTTTTTCAAAGAAGTCAACAGACTCATTTAGCAAAAAATTGTATTCATAGGCCAAAAACACTAGAAATATTTATTCAACTCCTTGAAGTTACTGGCAGTAATTACACTGTAGATTTAAATCTTGATTAATGGAAGGATTCCAACCAGATTTTACTGTTCAGGCATAAAAATGTAAATAGCTGTAAAAGGTCAAGAAACGGCTCTTAAAGAACCTATAGGCAATTACAGTATGCCTGATAACAAATACAGGTTGTTCCTTGTATAATGAAAAGTTACGCTTTACTACCAGCACTCATGGTGGGCACTACCCCTTACAATGTCATTCTAGCAGTTATTTATATAATAGGTGTGCAATATACTGTTAAAGTATAGAAATTTCATAAATGCAGAATCATAATATTGAATAGATATAATCATGTTTTTTTTTGTAAATTATTCATAAATGTATTGTTGAGCTAGCAGTCCATGGCCATAGCTCTCCTGCTCCTTATGCCGCATCACTTTCTCTTGTCTGTTGCCATACTGGAGGTCACCAGCAGCGGGCACAACTGTCAGCATCCCATGTTGTTCATGTTGCTTCAGGCCATTGACTGTGCTTTCCTATTACTCTTCCCTGTGCTGCTGTTAGGGCGTTTGAACTTTTCTGCTCTTAATGGGTCAGCGTTCCCGCTAGTTTTCCCTAGCCAATAGCTGGTCACTTCAAGGTATTTAAGGAACCTTCCCCTAGGGAAGGGGCCTGCAATTTAGGTTATCTGGTGTGCTGTTCTGTTTGTCTGCCCATCTACTGACCTCTGCCTGTTCTGAACTGTGGCTGCCTGATCTGACCATAGCCTGTTTATCGTATTGATCCTTTGTTGCCTTTCCTGACCACATACTAGTTTCATGGATTCACACAAGCTCTGCCTGCCTGGACCTTAGCCTATTTCTTCTACTATGAGCAATGCTTGAATCTCAGGTAGTGCTTTGCACTGGTGTCTGTGACCCTAGTCATCTTTTGACCACACCTGAACTATTCTAAGAAGTAGCGGCCTAGTGGCTCCCCTGTAGATAAGCCCAGATCCCTGTACAGAGGTTAAAGGGGGAACACCAGAGATTATTTTTCTTTCATTATGGGACTTCAACATTTCAAGGTCTCTGTTTCAATTCAGTACATGCTGTAAGATAAATAAAAATGGTGTCAAAACAGCCATTTTTGTCACCTTGCCTTACAAAAAGCTTAATAGAAAGCTATCAAAAAGCACTATGTAACCCAAAATGGTACCAATGAAAACATCAACTCATCCTGCAAAAAACAAGCCTCCGCACAAGATGAACGGACAAAAAAATAAAATAATATGGCTCTCAGAAAATGGCCACTCAACTATGTAAAATTGGTATCTTTGTGATCGTACAGACCAGCAGAATAAAGTAGTCATTTTTCCCACATGGCGTACGCCACAATTACAAAACCCAAAAAGCAGTGGCAGAATTGCTGTCCTTTGTTTATTCTGCTTCCTGAAAAGTTAAATAAAAAGTGAATAAAAAGTTGTATGTACCACAAAATAGAACCAATGATAATGGAAACTCATCTGCCAAAAAATAAGCCCTCACCCAGCGTCATTTCATGCTCCGATCCTAATCCTTTGCCCTGCGCTAAATTGCGCAAAGTAAATGCATTTTGCCCAGTTCCGGTGACGAACCGGGCTGTGCCAGGCGGAGGGTTCTGCCCAGCAGTGAGCCCGGTGACGTCACGGCACTGATGGGCAGGATTTAGCGCTGCCCTAGTCAGTAAAACTGCTATAGCAGTGGTAAAGCCAGTCCATTAGAGCCGGTGACATCACCAAACACACTGCCTTGCTTGTAAATAAAAGAGCCCCTGCCCTGCACGATCCAGCGCAGGGCAAGGGAGCGCATCAGAGCATGAAATGCTCCAATGCTGTTATCAGGCAGGCTGCCTGGGTGAAATCCTGGGTATGTCCGGGTTCAGTTATTTTATGAGGTACAAATTTACAAAATGGTGAATTTTCATTGGTTATTTTTTATATATAAAAGTGATGTACAATGTGTCAGGTGAAAGGCTATGGACACCTTTGTGCACTAAAAATCAATAACCCCATAACTTACCGTAATGCAGCACATAAAAAATTGCACTTGTTAGTTTTCTGGTATCAGCTGCCTGCTGTCTTCTCCTGAGAAGCTCTGTGGGCGTTCCTGTTGATCTCACGTGCACCAGCACAGCTCCACAGCCCCGCCCCCACATCCTGTTACATAGCTCATAGCTGCACAGCTAACAGTTTCTAACACACAGTATAAGCAAGCTTGCACGTAACTTGGTAGTAAGATTTCATTCCAATCCACAACATGGTAAGTCATATAGTATGCTACAGGCTGTAATCAGCACATCTAGTTCTCACTTTCCCTTCTGTAGAAAGTCCATTATTTGTAGACACAATAGATATTTCTAATGATAACGTTAGTGGAGATATCTATAGTCAGAACCGCAGTGTTATAAGCCTGATATAGATCTCATTACTGACAGCTCTCACTACCTGCACTCTCTTCTTAACACAGTATTGTGTGTGCAGTCTCTTCTGAACACAGTATTATGTGTGCAGTCTCTTCTGGGTACAGTATTGTGTGCGCTCTCTTCTGAATAGAGTATTGTGTGCGCTCTCTTCTGAGTATAGTATTGTGTGCAGTCTCTTCTGAGTACAGTATTGTGTACGCTCTCTTCTGAGTACAGTATGTGTGCAGTCTCTTCTGAATACAGTATTGTGCAGTCTCTGAATACAGTATTGTGTGCAGTCTCTTCTGAGTACAGTATTGTGTGTGCAGTCTTTTCTGAGTACAATATCTGTGTGCAGTCTCTTCTGAGTACAGTATGTGTGAAGTTTCTTCTGAGTACAGTACGTGTGCAATCTCTTATGTGCAGTCCGCACAGTGAGAGGTCACTTCTCCCACATAGATTAGTACAGTGACGACACACAATGCTATGTACACATAGAATTACACGGGGGGAAGGGGGAGATTTGTCAAAACTGGTGTAAAGTAGAACTGGCTTAGTTGCTGATAGCAACCAATCAGATTCCTCCTTTCATTTTCCAATGAAGCTGTGAAAAATGAAAGGTGAAAACTGATTGGTTGCTATGGGCAACTAAGCCGGTTCTACTTTACACCATTTTGATAAATGACTATATAAAGAAAAAAAAATGAATTCTGCTACCACAGACCAAAAGGGTCAATTCACATTTCTGCAACTGTTTTGCGGTCCGTAAATAACGGAACCGCAAAACACAGACACCGGCCATGTGTGTTCCGAATTTTGCGGTCCACACATGGCCGGCACTATAGAAGTGCTTATTCTTGTCTGTGGCTGCGGACAAGAATAGGACATATTCTATTTTTTCCGGGGCAGGGGAGCAGAAGTGCAGATGCGGACAGCACATGGTGTGCTGTCCGCATCTTTTGCGGCCCCGTTGAAAATTGCGGAACAAATGCGGACCCATTATGCAGACATTTAAATGAACCCTTAGTTATGGTCCGTGGTAGCGGAATCCATAACAGAATTCTTACATAACCTGAAACTTGTACGCCAAACCTGAAACACAAGTTCGCACATCCCTAGTTGCGACCACAGGGGGAATAAAGTGTTTTTCTTTTCACTCAATTTTTGTGAGAATGCTGTCATTTTTTAAATTCTTATATTGTCCTGGATTTGTTGCCGGATTCATCGGCCTGCACCTCCATATTTATATTTGGCCTGCTGTGCTGCCATTGTACCATGGAAGAAAGTTGTCTGTCAGAAACTCTATATACTTTGCAGAGGTCATTTTCACACCTTCAGGAACCCTAAAGGGGCCTACCAGCTCTCTCTTCCCATGATTCCGGCCCAAAACATGACTCCTCCACCTCCTTGCTGACGTCTCAGCCTTGTTGGGACATGGTGGCCATCCACCAACCATCCACTACTCCATCCATCTGGACCATCCAGGGTTGCACGACACTCATCAGTAAGCAAGACTGTTTGAAAATTAGTCTTCATGTATGTCTGGGCCCACTGCAACCATTTCTGCTTGTGAGCACTGGTTAGGGGTGGCCGAATAGTAGGTTTATGCACCACAGCAAGCCTTTGAAGGATCCTACACCTTGAGGTTCGAGGGACTCCAGAGGCACCAGCACCTTCAAATATCTGTTTGCTGGTTTGTAGTGGCTTTTTAGCAGCTGCTCTCTTAATCCGATGAACTTGCCTGGCAGAAACCTTCCTCATTCTGCCTTTATCAGCACAAACATGTCTGTGCTCTGAATCAGCCACAAATCTCTTCACAGTACGATGATCACGCTTAAGTTTTCATGAAATATCTAATGTTTTCATCCCTTGTCCAAGGCATTGCACTATTTGATGCTTTTCAGCAGCAGAGAAATCCTTCTTCTTTCCAATTTTACTTGAAAACAGTGTCATGCTTATTGTGGAACATCCAGTTTTCCTTTAATTGGGCTCACCTGGCAAACTAATTATCACAGGTATCTTAGATTGATTTCAGTGATCCAAAGAGCCCTGAGACACAATACCATCAATGAGTTTCATTAAAAAACTAAAAATTTAATCTTTATGACTAGAGAGGAGCGAATCATTCAAAAAATTACTCGCCGAACATTCGCCGAAGTTTTCCTAAGATTCGTATATTCGACGAATAGATTTGTAGTATTTGCGTACAAAATATACGTTATTATGTGCTATTAGCGAACATTCGTGCACTAATAACGAACGTTCATTAAAAAAATGTATGCAACTTCTTAGAAGACGTACGCAAATAGCGTACAAATACTCAGCGTACTATTGTCTACGCGATTACGTAATACGCAGGCACGCACAATGAGAGGCTGTGGCGTGCACTCCTCAGAGGCAGAGTGAATATTCGAAAATGGCATCCAGGCGATCCTCATCATTTAGCTCTGAAGAGCTGAAATTCCGGATCTGGGTAATGGACAGAGAGGATTACGATGGCACAAACCGCCATCCAAACCAGCATAAGAAGGAGGTGATCCAGCACGTGATCCAAGGCCTGCGCCATCGTTTCCACACCGTGTGGACCCCGGGCCAGATCCAGCGAAAATGGTCCGATCTGAAATTCAAATGTCCAGAGCGGCTTAATGAGATCCGCGCAGAGATACGGCAGGGTGAGTAACAAAATATTTGATAAGTAAAAACATGTAAAAAAAATAGTGTACTGTATTGTATATATACCAGCAGTCACTGCGAATAATGAAAAAAAGTATAGAAGGATAACGTGGTCGTGCGTAGTGCACTGCAGTAATTTTGTTTCATGCTAGGCAACGCCTCTAACTCTCGACCCAAACAACTTAAGTGAAGGTATTCTAGTCATTATTGTTAATGGTGCTGGCCGTTCTCCCGTTTGTGTCATGCAAATGCACTAGTTCGACAGAAAGTACCCCTTCATAGTTAGCGCTTCCTCCTCCTACACACAGACTCAAAGACGTGCCCATGCTGCAGCTGCTGTCAGTGGGCGATATCAAAGTATTCCTACCGCCCACTTCCAGCTGCCGTGGAGTCAGCCAGCGCGCTATTTGCTGCTTCATGTAATGCAGCAAGCGCTAGCCTGTGTGGCTGCTACTGCCAAGACAAACTAAGTCTAACACTGCATGGCAGCGTTTCACCTGGCACATGTGATATGAAGGAGCGGGGGTAACTGCCCGATGAGGTGGATGTACTAGTTACACACCGGGATGCGGGCTGAGCTATGGCCCTGGATGCGGCCTGCCTGACAGAAGGGACCCCTGGAGAAGTAACCAGCTCTTTAGTATTAAAGACCATTTGGCAGCATGACATCGCTTCAAATGGTTCCACAGAGCAGTGGTCCGAACATTTGTAGCTTTCCCACGGCTCAATTTCTGTTTACACAAATTACACATGGCCATACTGCTATCCCCCGGCAGAGTGGTAAAAAACTTCCACACACCCGACGTGCGCCCTCCACAGCTGGCCAAGCTTGTAGCCCTTGCAAGCTTACACCCTGGTGCCGGCCCCACTATATTTGGGGTCTCGCTAGTTCCCAGGGAAGCACTAGCCCTGGGCCTAACTCGCCTCTGGCCTCTGTTGCTGCCACTACTAGTACCACCCTCCTCCTCTGAGCTCAAATCCTCCTCACCAGCCAGATCCGCTTCCCAGGTCCTCCGGTTTAACACATCAGATTCATCATCAGACTCCTCCACAACACATTTTTGGGACTGCAAATTATGCTGTTCCCCACCAACTGACAATTCCGGGCAGTCCAAACTCTGACAGCCCTCTAAGAAATCCTCAGGAAGGCTGTCCTCTATAACCGCCGGATTATAAGGTGGGTTTCGGTGGCTTCTTTTTTTAGAAATTGCAGAAGGGACACCACTAGGAGGGAGCACTGAAGCCCGAGAGGTGGCAGAAAATGAAGGGGTTTGCTTGAGTGTGGTGGAGCAGGACAAGTCTGACTGGCTGCATATGGATACTGTATCAGCAGATGACAGCAGATCATCTGGCTGAGACTGAGATGAGCGTGCCATCCACTCCACTACCTCATCTACTTTCTCCTCCACTACAATTTTGCGCCTCGGTGGGTTAGCCTGGTGGAACAACGGCCAAGTATTGCAAATACTACTAGTAGATGCTCCAGCTACAGGTCTTTTGGCACTGCTGCCCTGTCCCACCTTCTCCTTTTTTGAAAGCTCAAAGTCTGGCTGGAACTGGAGCCCTTTTGCTTATCCATTCCAGACATTTTTCAATTCACTCTGCGGCCCTGCAGCTGGTCTTTGTCCCTGTATCTCACTGTCTCTCCCTGTCTCTCTCTCCCTGCTTGATTAAATACTAGCCCTGAACTGGCCCTGCAGTATCCCTGATATCTGTAATATGGATTCCCAGAGCAATTACACCCCAATTTTCACAAAACAAGTCTCAGAGTCTCAGAACTTTACACACAGTGCTTCTGCTCGTCTCAGCAGTCGCAGCAGAAGTGATGCGTCACTGGCTTACCAAGCCTGAGCCAATCAGAGCAAGCCCTGCCCACTAGGTCAGGTGACCTCTTTCTTCCCGGGCTTTTGCGCACGATAAACGAACTAACAGTAAAAGTTCGCTAATGAATTGAAATCGTACGCAACAGCGTATACAGAAACTTATACGTAGCAATAGCGTATAATTTATAGGACAAACTACGTAGCAAACGCGTACAAAGCCGAAGCGAATCACCTAATATTCGGATTTGCTTCGCAGCTAAAAAATCACAAGATTCGATACGAATCAACGAATCGACAAATCGGTTCGCTCATCTCTATTTATGACACTTAAATCCAATTTGCATAATAATTTGGAACATAGTGTATATATAGATATATATATATATATATATATATATATATATATATATATATTTATTTATTTATTAGGGTTAATCCTGCAGTATATAAATCTTTTGCTAGAGGTAGATGTGCGTTGTGTGCATATATATATTATTCTTTTTGTGAGGCAAGTTAACCAAAAAATGGCTGTTCTGGCACAGTTTTTTATTTTTTGTCTTTTTCAATGTTCACCTGACAGGGTAGGTAATGTGATATTTTTATAGAGCAGGTCGTAACGACGCAACGTTACCCAATATGTTTGTTTTTTCAATTTTATTTTGGATTTACACAATAAAAACATTTTTGAAAAAAAATCATGTTTTTGTGTCTCCATTTTCTGAACGCTATATTTTTTGGCCGATTGTCTTAAGTAGGGTCTCATTTTTTGCGGGATGAGATGACTGTTTCATTGGTACCATTTTGGGGTACATATGACTTTTTGATTGCTTGGTATTACACTTCTTGTAATGTAAGGTGATAAAAAAAGGCTTTTTTGGCAGATTTTTTATTTTATTCTTTTACGGCGTTCACCAGATGGGTTGGATCACATGATATTTTTCTAGAGCACGGATGCGGTGATACGGGCCGTGAAATACGGTGGTCTGCATGGGGCTTTATTGTCAGCCAAAACCAGGAGTGAACACTAAACAGAGATCAGGTATAATGAAAAGATCTGCACCTGTTTAGTGTTTTTGACCCACACCTGGCTTTGGCTGACAATAACTGATGGAAGTAACTGATCAAATAACTGATATGTGATCAACCCTTAGAAGTGTGAATAGGGTTAGCAAAAGACTAGGCTGGTTAACACAGCCAAATTCACACTGAGTGTACGAACTCTGACAGTAAGGTGATAAAAAATGGCTTTTTTGGCACGTGTTTATTTTATTTTTTTATTTTATTTTTTTACTTACCAGATGGGTTAGCTCATGTGATATTTTAATAGAGCCGGTTAGACAGCGGGCTCTAAGGACCACGGCATGGAAAGGGTTAAACGGCCGACATGGGGGCCAGCACCGATGTCGGCCGTTTGAAGCAGATTGTCAGCTGTGTGTTACAGCTGACAATCTGCTCACCCCGGCCATCCTAAAGGGGGGGGGAATGGTTGTCTCTGCTCCTTTTGCTGGGGCTCCACTCAGCCATCCTAAAGGAAGGGGAGGTGTTACCGTTCTGCCAGCTGCATCGTCCTGAAGGGGGGGTTGGGTGGACGGGTGAATAGTCTCTGCCACTGCCCAGGGCCCCCATCGTCTAAGAGGCCCCCCTGCTTCAGTGCTGATGTTCAGCTGAAGGTCCATGGAAGCGAATGGGTGGATAGCTGAAAAGAGGTACTTTACAATGCAGTGTAAGGTCGCCTCCCAGTACACATAAGAGAAATTATTACCACAGTGCTGACAGCTCCAGAGACCAGCGGCACTCTTCTACTGGAGCTGTAGGACTTGCAATGATGTCAGGTGCAGGAGGCGGAGCTGAGCAGAGAAGAGGGGATGAAGGACCTGTGATGACCTCACCATCATGTGACCAGAACAGGAGGCGGAGATCAGCAGTGCAGTAAAAAAAAGTAATGAAGAAGACCAGTGATGCATGGGAAGAATTGAAGAATTCAATGTAAGAGCCAGAGAAATGATGGAAGTTGTAGTCCTCTCCTCTTATAACTCCTGTTATGTAATATCACAGTACATTACAAGAGGAGAGGACTACAACTCCCAGCATGTTCAGCTTGTTATGTAATATCAGGGTACATTACAAGAAGAGGTGTAAGAGGAGAGGACTACAACTCTCAGCAGTCCAGGCTATTATTATGTAATATCAGGGTACATTACAACACCCTGTATATGCTGGGAGTTGTAGTCCTCTCCTCTTATACGCCCCCTGTAACGTGCTGTGATTTTAAAATAATAATGGCTTGGACATGCTGGAAGTTGTAGTCCCATCCTCTTATATGCCCCCCTGTAATGTGCTCTGATATTAAATATTAATGGCTTAGGCATGCTGGGAGTTATAGTCCTCTCCTGTTATACCTCCTACAGTAATGTGGTCTGAATTATGGCCAGGACTATGGATAGGCGAGGGTAGTCATCTGCCTAGGGCGCCACTTTGCTACCCATAAAAGGGGGGCCATGGTGAACAGGATTGGTTCTTCTGACTGCTCCTTTTCAATGTACCTGACTTCAGAAAGTGCTGCTGTTTTTCCTTGTGTTCTTCACTTAATATTTCTGAATTTTTTTTTTATATTTATTATTTTATTTTCATATACTGTATGTTGGATTTTACTTTATGAATGTACAAGTGTATCAAAGCTGACTTTGTCATTTTATTGATATATATACTGTCTATTTATCATGGGAGAAGGTGATATAGATTTACCTGCAGTACAATATAAAGCTGCTGCTACAACTCGAAAACTGTGAAACAGTTAATTTAGCCCAGCACAGAAATAGCCAAAATTTGAATCCTGAAAGGTCTAGATATTAGACAGATGTAAACATATGTCCAGTGAAAAAATAAATTCATTAAGTAAAGATATTAATTTGTTTTTGTTTAGTTGCCTGAGGTAGTGTATATATTTGCTCTAGTGCTGGGCACAATAGTGCCTCTTTCTGTAATGACTTGCTAAGTAGATGAACGTGCACCATCTGTGAAGCAGATGTCATTGTGCTAAATGGGTGTTCTCATAAGTAGATTTTCCTCACTTTTGGGGCTGGGCTCACATTGCTTTTTCTGTAAAAAAAAAAAAAAAACAGGTGGAGAAACTTGCTGATTTTGAGTTTGTTGCCCATAGTTTCATATGTTTTGGTATGTACTTATGTCATTTGCATTCATCTGTTAGAAACAGCATCTGGTTTGAAAGGCAATTTGGAATCCCCATGCAAGTATGGAAATCAAGAGAATAAAACCTATAAATAGCGGTAAAGGCATGAAAATGAAATACTTAGTGGCACATTTATTAAGACCGGCATTTTAGACGCTGGTCTTAATAAAACCCTAAACTGGTGGACCCGACAGCGTTATGAAGAGACGCCAGCCTCTCCAAACTTCAGCGCATCCAGCGCCTGTTTTAAATGTACGACAGCCTCCGAGCTGTCTTACGTTTAGACCATTTCTACGCCTAAAACAGGCGTAGAAAATGATGGATGGATGTTGGCCCATCCCCTTCCCCGCCTACGCCACTCCCACAATTTTAGACCTGGAGTGAGCAGTGAAAAGTCGCAGATAGTGGCACAACGCCTGAAATATGCATAATTTAGGTGTATTTCAGATTAGTAAATGACCCTCTTAATGATTAAAGAGGCTGTCTGCTCCCAAAATAAAAACTCTTTTTCTGTGCTCCTAACACCCCTCACCATGCATACATACACTCCAGATACCTGTTTTTCATGCCTGAGCTTTCCTTCTGCCTGTCTGGGCATTAGATTATCCTGGCAGATTTGTTTACTTTCTCCCCTTCTTTTTTTGTTGAATACATAACTTTATTGATACACAAACCTGGCTGCACTGCAGAGTAATGAGTCACAGGCTGGCCGTGCCCCTCACACTGCTCTGTATGCAGCAGCTACACCCACTACAACTCCTGTCTCCATGTTACTACACCCAAACATGAATCTACTTCTCACTCAGTGTCTACATCTCATCACTGACAGTCCACAGGCTTTTCCCTCACGATCCCCAAAGTGTGACAAACAGCTTGAATCAGCAAGCGCATCCAAACACATCTGTATCTAACCCTATCATGTATGTGTGCCTGATATACAGCCTCTTGTGTGCGATACTGCCTGCTTAAATGTGTATCTAATCTCATCTCGTATGACCCTGTCTGCTGAGCTGTGTATCTAAAACCTTGTGCGTCTCCATTTTGCGGATCCGCTAAATAAAGATACTGTCCGTGTGCGTCCTGCATTTTTTCCCATTGAGTTCTATGGATTTGAGGTCTGCATTTTGAGATCTAGAATAGGACATGGTTAGGGATCAGCGAACCCGAACTGGAAAGTTCTGGTTCTTACCGAACATCGCGGGGTCCAGGCACCCGAACCCGAACATGGTCTTTAAGGAGGAAGTCCATATTTGGGTTCAGTGTTCAAATGCACAATAAAGCTTGTTGAAAGGCTGCAGCGCAGCCAATCAACAAGCGTTTAAGCTGTAGGCACTTGGAAGCCATCACAGTCATGCGTAGTATTGGCATGGATGTGATTGGCCGGCGCAGCACTTAACCTTGCCTGTATAAATGCTGGATCACATGTGGCGCCTCCATTCTGCTCTAGCTAGTGTAGGGACAGGACGCAACTGCAGTGAGGGACAGTGTTAGGCTTTTAATCTGTATATAATCTATAAAATCTGTGTGTGACCTATAATCATTTTCTGTGGGTGCAATACACCTCTTTTGCACCAGTGACACAAAAATACGATACTTAATCTGGCTTAATTCCGTCAGTAACATAAACCCATTTTTATGGATGAGATATACCTCCTTTGCATCTGTGTCACTGAAATACAATAGTTAATCTGGCTGTCAATTTTGTGGGTGTCCTCAAAGAAGGAGAAAAGCTTAAAATAAGGGATGTGGCCATGGTTGGGGTGCTGCTGGTGTTGTTTGTGGTAGAGCTCCTGCTGCAGGGAGAGGATGTTGTCGATCTGTACCAGCTACGTGCCCAAATGAAACACCTTCCTCTGGTGCACAGAAGCAACAGGACGTTCTGTGTCATTTTGTAGGCCCAAATACTGCAGTACGAATGGTGAGGCCAGAACAATTAGAGGCGGTATTAGATTGGATGGCTGAGAGTGCCTCCAGTTCCTGCGCATTGTCTTCCATCCTGTCCCCTGCTGTAAGTGCAGAGTTGTTACCGGCAGCCCATGGACATCTGTCTTCCACCTCACCAGCTAAGCTGTCTGAGACCCAAGTCATGCAGCAGTCACTTATGCTTTTTTATGACTCTGCTGGTGTGGGTCCCATGGGCCATCCACCTAGCCCTGCCCCAGAAGTGGAAGAGGTTGACTGCACTGATGCACAGCCACTTATGTTTGAGGATGAGGACATGGGAGGACCACTGCAGCATTTCTCTGATGATGATGAAACACAGATGTCAATTGCTGTGGCTTTCTGCAGTGTGCAGACCGGCAAGGAGGGCAGGGGTGAGGAGTGGGTAGAAGATGATGTGGAGGATGATGAGGTCCTAGGCCCCACATGGAATCAAGGTCATCCGAGTGACATGTGAAGTTTGGAGTAGGAGGTGGCGGGCACGCAGCGCCAGCTGCACAGCAAAAGAGGGAGCAGGGTGCAAAAGGACAGTGGCTGGCCCCTAGCCAGTACGCCTGCTACTGACCATGTGCCAAGAGACTGAGCACACCAAAGCCAGCTCAAAGGAGTTCCCTTGCCTGGCAGTTCTTCAGGCAATGTGCTGATTACAAGACACTGGAGGTTTGCACACTTTGCAGTCAGAGTCTGAAGCAAAGCATAATTGTTGTAAACCTGTAGACACCTGAAAAGCGACGAAAGATCTGAGACTCCTCCTGCTCCCCCTTCTGCTGCAGTCTCAGCCTCTTCCTCCTCCTCCGGAGCAACAGGTCAGAAAAAAATGGCAAAAAAAATCAGGGTGCGCTATGCAACGCCATCAGTGGCTAGGTCCACATAACCACGAATACATGGACTTGTAAGCATGGGCAGAAAACTTATAGCTCCCTAACTACTCAGTGGGTAAATTTAGTGGTGGCTGTGCCTGGACGGAAAGTGGTTTGGCTCATGTCCCACTCTCACCGTGGATTGCTGGACGTTTTTAAGTGCCTCCTCTTGCCTCCTTCTCCACTTCCTCCTCTACTGTCTCCTCATCTTCCTCTACCGCCTCCTCATCCAGTCAGTGTAACACTTGCACCACCAACTTTAGCACAGCCAGGGGGAAATGACAGTTATTCTGAAACTCCTCTGTTTGGGGGAAAAACACCACACCGCGCAGGAACTGTGAACGGGATCAAAGAACAGACTGATGAGTGGTTGGTGCTGATGACCCTGAAGCCTGGCCTGGTGGTGTGCAATAATGGGTGAAATCTTATAGCAGCTCTGGGCCTAGCCAGTTTGATGCATATCCCTTGCCTGGCACATGTGCTGAATTTGGCGGTGCAGAGGTACCTGAAAAATGACCCCGAGATGTCAGAGCTGCTGCAGAAAGTGCGGGTTGTCCATGCGCGCTTTCAGTGTTCTCACCCTGCTGCTGTTCGCCTGTCTGTGCTGCAGCATAACTTCAGCCTTCGCGCTCACCACCTTATATGTAACATACCCACAAGGTGGAAGTCCACCTTGCACGCGCTGGAGAGATTGTGTGATCAGCAGCAGGTGATAGTGGAGTTTTAGCTGCAGCATGCATGCTGCGTAGTGAGCCTCCATGTGGGACATGTCATCAACTCTGGCCATGTTGGTATAGGTCTCAAACCAGTGCAAGACAGCACACACCATCATCAGCATTACTATCCCACTTCTGTGCCTCCTTGAGGATGAGGTGGTGGCACAGGAGTAACAGGGATCATTCACGCGGTTATCAGGCGAGTCGTCCACACGTGGCCCGGAGGGTGGGTTCCTGCACCAACAGCGGCCAGTTACACAACTGTCCAGCCAGGGCACAGTTTTGGAGGATGAGGAGAATGATGATGATGAGGAACCGGTTTACAGCAGGGTGGCACCCATAGCAGCTCACGGGCATCACTGGAGCATGGCTGGGTGGATACAGAGAAAACAGACGATACACCTCCCGCTGAGGACAGCTTGTCATTGCCTCTGGGCATCCTGACACACATGAGCGAGTACACGCTGAAGTGCCTGCGCAGTGACCGCTGAGTTGCCCTGATTTTTACCCTGCTGGATCCCAGCTACAAAGACGACGTGCCATCTTTACTTCCATCACTGCAGCATGATCAGAAGATTAGTGAATACAAGCACACCCTGGTAGACACACTACTGACGTTGTTCACACCTGAGAGCAGGTGCTCAGTGGAAGCAGGAGGCGGAGAAGGAGGGAGGAAATCACCAATGCAACGGGGGCACGAGCTCAACCTCATAAGTGAGGGTTAGGATGGCCGAAATCTGGAAAAGCTTAGTCAGTACTCCACAACATCCAGGTCAAAGTGGAGTAGGAGGTTGAGGAGACGGTGGATGTGGTGGTGTAGGTGGAAGCAGCGGTGGAGGAGGAAGTAGCCAACACTGTTTTTGTTTTTTTCAACCTCTTCCTCCACTTGGACCTTCTTGTTTAAGAATATTATTTTTTATTTTTTTTATATTCTGTTATTTTAAGTCATTTCCTTATCCACATTTGCTTGCAGTGGAATTGTCCTGCTCTTACCTCCATTTTGCTTCCTTTTGCAGCCCTCTAGCCCTTTTTATGACTATTTTACAGCATCAAAGTTCGGACCCCCATTGACTTCTATGGGGTTTGGGTTCAGTATCAAATTCGGGTACCTGAACAGAACTTTGATCCAAAGTTCATCTGAACTCGTCGAACCCGAACATCCACGGGTTCGCTCATCCCTAGTTAACATATCATTTAAAAAGGTACAAGTCATTGAAATAAAAAAAATGACACAACGGCGCCAAAGGGTTAACAATGATAGAAGCCTATGGATCAATAAGGGGCGTCTGTCAGCAGATTTGTTCCTATGAAACTGGCTGACCTGTTGCATGTGCGCTTGGCAGCTGAAGACATCCGTTCATATGTGCCCAGATCCATCTGAGGGGCTAAATGAATGGGACTGAAATCATCTCCAATCTCAGACATTTCAGACATGTCAGCTGTATTACACAATCAACATCCGCCATGTATGTAGCGGGATCAGCCCATGATTCTACAGAACTTCTCACACTCAACTGATGTACCATTACGTCAGGAGTTGAACACAGGTTTATTGGTATATTTTTTGTCAAATCTGTTTTTATGAAAGAGGACCTTGTCGCATGCCAAGATTCTCACCTGGGCCCTGAAAATTGTGATGTTTTTTTGTTTTTTTTGTTTTTTTACAATCTGTCCCCCTATTCTATAGTAATGCACTCAATACCTTATGGCACGCTATATGCTAATAGAGAGCCAAAGTCCAAAGGGGCATCATTTACATTGTGAGATGAGGAAACAGCTCCGATTGTGTAAACATTGCATTTGTGTAAATGAAGTTAAATCATTTGAACTGACATTCTGTTGGACACAAGGGGCTGTTGTTTCCTAAGCACAGCTAACAGACAGCATTTCAATATTTCATGTATGTTAAACTCTCACAGGTGGAGTTACAAGCCTGGAAAAGAAAGTGAAGTAGCAGCCATCTTAGAGGGAGCCTGGGAGAAGCATACAGGAGTTGTGTGTGAGGAGAATCCCTTGACATCCAGGCATGAGAGCATCCTTCAGGGACCAGAGCTGCAGCCAAGTGGAGCTGATCATGTCCAGAGAAAGGGGAACTGCAGCCAGGAACACATATAAGAGCTAAGGAGTAAAGCTACAGACACTGTGGTACCACACTCTTGTTGGAGAAACCCTTGTTCCGTCCACAGTCACCAGCTTATACAGAACAGACCCAGTTCAGTAAGACTAATTGTATACATACTTCATTACAGTTTTGGCGCCTAGGATCCTAGAGACTGAGACCAGGCCTGTAGTTAGTTAGTTAGGTTTTCTGTTTGTGTCAGGCCACAAGTTAATTGGGTCTCTATAAAATTGTCTCTAGTTGAGGTATGGGAGGGAAATGTGCATTTCTTATCAACATATATGCATTGGCTAAGGGGTGCTCTTTTTCATTATAGAGAGTCCAAGGTATGCTGAGTATGCGCTCAGTATTTTAGACCAGGCAATGCCCCTTGCCAAGTAGCCGAGTATGTGTGCTCAGTACTGTAGTCCAGGTGAGGCACCTATTACACCAAGTACATGTTCACAGTATTGTAGGCCAGGTTATGCCACTCGGGTTGCTGGGAAAGATAATAAAATTATCTTCCCTAAACGTATCTGATGCTAGCAGATGTTAGACATGTTCATTTGAATATATTTTACCCATAAATCCAGAAGAGCGTTGTCTAGCCTTCAATAGTTGTAACATGTATCAATTGGTCTCTATAATAGAAATAGTACCCATCCACAGGTTCCCCCTCAGGCTTTGCACCTGGAAATGTGCTTTTTTTTCTGTGGGGCTGCTTTAGCTATTTATCTTGCTTTGCTACATAAGCATGTTTAAAAGGGAGGAAGGCTTCTTTGCCCATTTATTTTGATTAAATAATACAGTGTTCATTTTGTTGCTTACTGTTTACATAGTTGCTGTGTAGCAACAACTAGGTATAATTATAACTCTCTACTATTCACTTCAACATGCATCACCTGCATATCAAAGATAGACAAAACCTTTAAATTTTTATTTCATCATTTGTATTCAACCTCATATGAACCAGAGCAACCTTTAAAGTAATATTCAACTGAAAGTGTAACAAGAATCATAACATCCAACAAAACTTATAGATCTCTCAATAAATGAATAAGAACCAGCATGCCTCAAGAGAAACTTGCCTTACTTGGTTGACTTGCCTTGTGGGGCTCTATTTCAGGTACTCTTTATCATTAGGCAGATCAAAAAATGTGCAGGTATCGTATGCCTGGCAATACTACTTGGTTTCTAGGAAAAGTATATCACAAATAACATATTTTAAGTCTTCTGGCATTAAATATGGTATCCCTTCTTTTTTTGTCAGGCAAGCTAATTTGCATACTTTTTGCTTTCTGGGAAATATATATTTAAATCAGCTTTTGTTCCAAAACTGAAAAGAAGGCTAATCTTTTCTCTTGCCAGCCGAATTAAGATATGTGATTTGCCTATACGCTTCCTAGAAACCAGGAATACACATGCTTATTTTTTCATCTCCCTAATGATAAAGAGCACCCAAAAGAGTACCCCACAAGGCAAGTCAAGTAAGATAAGTCTTCCTTGAGACATGATCATGTCTAACATCTGCTAAAATCAGATAAGTTTAGGAAAGCTAGTTTATATATCTTAGAAACCTAGAAGGGCATTGCCTGGCCTACAATACTGTGCACATGTACTTAGCATAGTAGAGGCATCATCTGGCCCACAATACTGAAAAAGAATACCATGTAGACAACGAATATATATATAATTGAGAAACACAAATTTGGGTACTAGTTTATCTCTCTCTCTCTTTTGCCTGAAACTGCTAACAAAAAATGTGGGTTTGATTGAATCCGAACTTTATGAAAAGTTTGGACTGAACTGGTAGAACCAGTTCTCTCATACTTACTTAATTATTTCATCTGGCAAGACCTGTAGGGTTTTATAGATGTTGTAAGCTATAATAATTTAGATCTTGCTGTAAAGCATCCAGGAAAGCAGATCCATTGCTGTTCCTTTTCCTTGCAGACATGTGAGATTTGGCAGCATTTTCTTTCTGTAATAATGATGGTTTATGGCTCACATTTTTCTTATCAATTAAGAAACGTCTAAAGTCACATTTTTTTCTTAAATGACTTCTACAACTACCTTACTAAATGTGATGCTGAAAAAGAAAGATTAATAAATTTACTGCAAATTAATTGTAGTTCCGAGGACTTTTACATGGGTTTTAGTATTTTGATCACCTCAGCTAAACTCAGAGATCGTGAGCTGCATGAAAAGGTATATTATCACAAATTAAAATGATTAAGGGTCTCCAGAGATTCAGCAACTCAGTGAAAAAGACCCATGTACCAGTGCAACTAACCTATTCTAATACATTTACAGGCACAATTTTGCTAGTAAAACTAATTGCAATGCTGCCATGCAGAATATGTTAATAGGCTTTAAGAATTGTAGCTTTTACCCATTAGCTCTGTCAGGAGCAATAAGAGAAATGGAAATAGTAAGCCAGTGGGGGACATGTATAAAAACTGAACTAAAAGAACAGTGGAGTAGATGCCTATTGCCCAACCAAGTGAAGGAAAGCTCACTGTACATGCACAGGCGCTTTCCTTTCATTGCTAGGGGAGTTCCAAGAATAGCTGAGCAAGTGCTTGGCTATTTTCGGAAGTCCCATAGTGGTAATTGGAGAGGACACCGTGCATGCATGGCCATCTCTCCATTTACCTCTATGGGACTGCTGGAAATAGCCGAGCCAGAGCGTAGCTATTTTCTGAACTCCCAGAGAATGAAGGGTGGCTGTGCTTGTGCAGTGCTCTATTCTTCACTTTAGGGGGCCCTTTCTGGAGATAGATGCAGGTACCAGTTGCACCTATTGGACTTTGATGGTGTGTCCTAGAAATTCTTCCTGAAATGACGGTAAACAACATACTCACCTCATTCATTTGATCATGGAGAGGCCACGGCAAATCTCACCAATGACAAGTTTACATGTTTAACATGTAAGTACACACATACACAACATATACACACATAAACAGTATATACACCACACACACACATCAGTTGCTAATTTCACTACTTACATCAGGAGTCTGATGCGCAGAATGTTTCAGTGTTGACTCTTCATGCTGTTGCACTCTCACCACTCTGTCACTGGGCCACTGTGTTGACTCCTCATGCTGTTGCCACCTCACCACTCTGTCACTGGGCCATTGTGTTGACTATTTATGCTGTTGTCACCTCACAACTCTGTCACTGGGCCACTCTCACCACTCTGTCACTGGGCCACTGTGTTGACTCCTCATGCTTTTGCCACTTCACCACTCTGTCACTGGGCCATTGCGTTGACTCTTCATGCAGTTGCCACCCTCCCCATAATGTAACTGGGCCGCTGTGTTGACATCTCATGTAGTTGCCACCCTCCCCACTCTATGACGGGGCTACTATAATCCCTGTTTGGCCTTCTAGACATCACTATTTATTTTACTCTTTTTCTGATCTGTGACAAGGATGCAAAAATTAGAAGTACAACGGATCCTGTCTTTGGAGCAGCCGAAAGGCCTGTTTTATACAGTCCCTAATTTGCATCAGGATTTGCTCATGATTTGGAAGCCAAAAGCAGATGTGGGTACAAAACAAAGACATGCAAACTTTCCAATCTTGTGTCATCTCTGTTTTGGATCCACTCCTGTTTTTTGTTTTTTTTTGGCCTTAGCAATACTGATGGATTACTGATAGAGATGAGCGAACGTGCTCGTAACGAGCACTGTACCGCTCGGCTCCCCTGCGCTCGCATGGGCGCAGGCAGCCGCTTCCGTCCTCCTCACCCAAGAGGATGGGCGCAGGGGAGCCGAGCGGTACAGTGCTCGTTACGAGCACGTTTGCTCATCTCTAATTACTGACCAAATGCTGACCATGTGAAGGTGGATGTTAAAAAGACTGGATCTTTTTTTTAGGTTGTTCTTATAACGGATGAGAATAAGGATAATATGAACAGTGACATCAACACAAACTTACTGCTGACACCTTCTCCACTCTGTAAGGGGGACACTGCTTGTCTCAGTGTGTAACAGAACAGGTTCTGTAGAAGTCTATGTCAAATCAGCTGTATGTGTAAACGGTGTAAAACTAGTGCGCTCTTTCACTCGATAGTAGAATCTTAGGACAGTGCATGTTTCTTAATACCTGACTCTACCATTGACCTGTAAGGCTTCAGTTAACACTTGAGTTATTTGATCAGTTTTGGCACTGTAACTGACCAAATAAGTGAAGTGGGAAGTGATGATATGAGTGACACCTGTCATCTGTGTGTGATACTGACTCAGAGTACTGTTTCACTAGTACAGTGGACTCCCTATGCATGTTTCTGCAATGCACAGTGTTCTACACTACTATACAGGCACTCAGCAGCCAGGAAATAGCTGTTTTTAAACGTGATTCGTCACAAATAAATTTTTGATCAAATCAAATGTTTTTGGGAAATTCGGCGAACCATCTGGATTGAATTTCTGAGAAAATCTTTAATACCTATATATAGGTGATATCTGTCATTTTAATCCTGAGATGACAAGCAAACAAAGTGCAAAGTTCAGCAAGTCTTCAGACCCTTTCATTTTTACCATTTTGTTATTTCCCTGCGCTAAAATGAAAAAAAGTTTACATTTTACCCCATCATTCTGCCCTCAGTACGACATAATCAGAACTTTAAAACAGAATGCTTGAAATCCTTGCTAATTTATCAAAAAGGCAAAGTTAAAATATTACATTCACATAAGTATTTAAACCCTTCACTCAGTACTTAGTTAAAGCATCTTTGGTCCCGCTTACAGCCTCCAGTCTTATTGGGTATGATGCCATAAGGTTTGCACATCTGAACTTGGGAATTTTCTGCCATTTTCCTCTGCAGATCCTCTCTGGAGGAATAACAGAATCATTAGACAACCATTTTCAAATCTCTCCAGAAATATTTGATTGGATTCAAGTGAAGGCTCTGGTTGGGCCACTCAAGGACATTCGCAGAGTTGTCCCTAAGCTACTCCTGTATTGTCTTTGCTGTGTGCCTAGGGTCATTGTCTTGTTGGAAGATAAATCTTCATCCCAATCTGAGGTCCAGAGTTTTCATTAAGAATATCTTTGCACTTTACTCCATTCAGTTTTCCCTCTACTCTGATCAGTCTCCCTGTCCCAGTCTCTAAAAACTTTCAGTGGAGAAGAATTTTGCTGTATCTTTCTCCAGATCTGTGCCTACACACAATTATGTGTCTGGTATATCACTATAAACAATTCTTTCCTCCTCATGGCTTGGTTTTTGCTATGATATGCATTATTTCCTGTGAGACCTTATATAGACAAGGATTTTTCCAAATCATCTCCAATCAATTGAATTTACCACAGGTATGCTTCAACCAAATTGTAGAAACATCTCAAAGATGATCAAGAGAGATGGAAGGCCCCAGAGCTAAATTTCAAGTGTCATAGCAAAGAGTTTGAATACTTATGTCCATGCAAAATATTGTTTTTTCCTTTTTAATAAATTTGTAATGATAGAGTTTTTAGTGTAGGTTTATCGGAGAAAACCTGATTTAAAGAATAGGTCATTTGCAGATGATACGAGTATTGAACAAATCGAAGTCCACAAATTTCAGGGAAAATTCAATTCACTGCAAAGCCAAATTTCCATGTGCTTTGTGGTAGTGAAGCGTTTGTTCCGCTCCCCATCATTGTACCCCTCAGATGCTGCGTTTATACCTCTCTAAGACTACCGCCCGCTAGGGTGCTGCTACACAGAGCAGTTGTGATGCAGTTATTAAAATACGTGGGGTTGACTGCATGCAGTTATTGCATCAAAAGGCATGCATAATGCAGTTGTAGAATTTGGTCAATTTGGTAGCCTGATTAACCACTGTGCTCTGCATAGCAAAAATAATCTAAATTATTTAATTAATTGTAGCTGGCTACATTCTTTAAACCATTTTGCATTTTCATTTTTTACTTCCGGCAATCCTGGAGCCAATTTGTTTTTCAAAAATTACTAAAAAAAAGTAAAAACTTTTGAAAAAAAATTATTTGCATCACCACATCTTAACCAACATAACTTTTTTATTTTCTCATTTTTGTGGGGCAATCTGTACTTTTCAAGGATAACATTTGTGGGGTGTGTGATGTGATGGGTGTGTGCGTGACTTTTTCACCACTTTGTATTCAATTTGAATATAAAATCTGTCATTTAGGGCTTGTTCACACATCAGTTATTTCATCAGTTATTTCCATCAGTTATTGTGAGCCAAAACCAGAAGTGGAGGCTCCACAGACATAAGGTATAATGAAAAGATCTGCACTTGTTCTGTGTTTTTGACCCGCAACTGGTTTTGGCTCACAATAACTGATGGAAATAACTGATCAAAAAACTGAAGTGTGAACAAGGCCTTAGAGTTTTCTTCCATTACACCTTTTAAAATACTGTATGGAATAAATATTTTAATTATTAATTTATTTAATTAAATTATTTTAATAGTAGGGGCATTTTCATATACAGCGTTGCCCATGATGTTTTTTCTTCTTTTTTTTTATTCTAGGGAAAGGGGAATGATTTGAATTATATATTTTTAAAAACTTTTTTTAACTCTTTTTTTAGTCACTCTTTGTGACTATAACATGCAATCATTAGTGCCACTTGTATTCTGTAATGGATATCTATATATTACAGAATACAAGATTTAGTATATTCCAAAGCAGTGCTGCCACCTGCAGGCCAGTATCAGAATATACTAGTAATCAGTTTGGAAACCTTGTACAGGCTCAGGCCTTTAACTACCACATAACGCTTTTCCCAGTCTCATCCAGGGGAAGGCATTCTGGGCTGGAAAGTGTGTGCTTCGAGTTTTAGAGCTCTCAGTTGCAGTGGTAACATTTGAACATGGCATCTGAAGGGTTAGATGGCGGTTATCACCAATCACAGACTTTAGCCCTGGGTGTCTACTGTTTAAAACATCAGGCATCCAGTGGCTACGGTGCAGTGGGCATCATCTTTAAACCCTGCACGTCCGTCGCACATATACAGCACTAGGAGTAAAGAGGTTAACTTTATTGTAAATGGGTGTTTGTTGATGCAGTATTGCATTACAACTGCACCCCAACTGTGCTGTATGGCACTACCCTTATAGAGATCACCATCACATAATAATCATATATAATTATTTTGTCACATCCTGAAAAAAGTATTTTTATTTTCCTAAAGCACTTTCCTATGTATTTCAGATATTAACCCCTTCACGACCGCCATACGGCTATATACGTCCTATCTGCACATGCCCCGTGCAGATAGCACGTATATAGACGTGCAGGCGGCCCTTTAATCCCAGTGCTGATCAGCGCTGGGATTAAAGCTCCTGCTCCTGCAATCTAGCAGGAGCAGGTCGGGTCCCGGCTCACAGACAGAGCGGGGACCCTGAGGAGAAGACAGGAGCGGTTTATTACCGCTTCTGTCTTCTCCTAAGCCGGAGGAGAGACTTACCTGCTCAGCCGGCGCAGCAGGAATGAAGCGGCAGCGCCGCTTCCTGTGTTAGTCCCGGCGGTCACGTGACCGCCGGGTGTCTCGGGGCCAGAGCAGTGCTGCAGGGTCTAAGGAGACCCTGATCAGCTCTGCCTGTGTGTAATGAGCCCCCAGGGGGCTGTTTTCCCCTGTAACTGGGGCTCCTGTGGGTGCCCCAGTTACAGTGGAAACAATGGGAAAAAAAAGTGTTTAAAAAAGAAAAAAAAAAAAAAGTCAGTCCTCCAGAGGTCTTTTAATGACCTCCTGGGGGACATATTAGTTGTCAAAAATAAATTAATATATAAGTAAAAAAAATAAATAAAAAAAAGTGTAAAAAAAAAAAAATTAAACACGCAGTCGCCAATAAAAAGAGTCACCATAGTCGCCCCGTCAAATAAAATCTATACATGCTATATATCAAAATGATCGTCATCAAATAGGGAACCCATTGAAATAATTAATTTGTGCGTGAGTTTTAATATTTAAAAAAAAAATCTATAATTTAAAAAAAATCCTTTTTTTTTTTTTTTAATAAGAATTAGCGGTTTTTGTCTAAATTAAACCTAAAAAAATATAAAATATCTTTAAAAAAAACCATTCTAATAATAAGTCCTAAGTGTCAAGTAAAAAAAATTGCAAAAATTATTTTCGTATTCAAACGAAAAAAAAAATTAGGGTCACTAAGCCACCATGTGCCCAAATCACAAAAAGTTGCCTGGACATTCAGGCCTTTTATAGGTCCGGTCATGAAAGGGTTAAAAAAGAAATTCCCTTGATAGATAAATTACTTAATAATAAATAAAATTATTCTGGATAAAGTGATCCTTCAGGATCACTTATAAGGGAAGATCTCTCTATTGATTAATCACCATAGCTTTATCAAGTATGTTACATTTGGAACATTTCAAATAATTTTTGGAGTAGAATCTGACATAAAAACTGTTAAAGATTTTAAAAAAGGAATAATTACTGTAACCAATGCTGCTGCCATTGTGATCCTGTCTTGGTCTCAGCTGCTTTCCACTTCCTGTCAGGACTCGATGCACTGGAGATGTCAGGAAAGACCCACTCGTCAATTACTGGTCTTAGAAGAAAACTCTCAGCAACTGATTTGTTTATTGGGTCTTTGCTAGCATTTCTGGCATGCTTAGTTCTTACCAGGAAGTGGAGAGTAGTGGAACTGGAGCAGCATCAGAGCATGCAGGGAATAGTTGAAGATAAATAAAGTATAATTTTTTATGGTTCCTGGTAGAGATGGCTGTCAAGATTCATTTTGGGTCCGGTTCATTGAATTTTTGGAAAAGTTGCTGTAATTGCCCTGAAAGTTGGTATATTTTCCCCTCTAGCCTCCTAGGACTTTGACATGCAATGACAACAATAGTAAATGATGTCTGAGTGACACTAACAGACATAGTTATGGATAAACGCACATTAAACGGCGTTAACATGGTGTGTGTTTAAATAGACATTGCGCTGGCACATGCCCCATGCTTCTTTATATTCCAAAACTTCCAAAGATTGTCTCTGATCAGGAGCAGATGATGTTTAAACACACAGTGTTATGAGATTAAAAAAAAAAAATTGGCTTGAGGGAAAGTGATGGTTGGCAAGTAGCATCAGTGGCACGATGCAGGCTGCAGCAGCAGCTATACAGAACATGATGGTTGGCAAGTGGCATGATGCAGGCCACAGAACGTGATGGTACTGCAGATAGGCAGACAGACAGCAAGAGTGGCAAGATGTGGCACCGGCAGCAAGGAGAGGTCTATTGAGCGCATTTAGTCTGCCTGGACTGTGAGAAAATTTCTGTATTAGTAAAGTAATTTTGCTCCTTAAACTAATTTAAAGCCCCCCCCCCCCAAGAAAATTTTGAAATTTCAACCGTGTAATAAGTGAATACACAGAACTGATCCTCAGCCATTAGTGGCAGTGGCATGATGCATTGCAGGCTTCAGCTTTGCCTGGACTGTGACAAAATGGCAGTATTGATGCAGTAAGCCATTAAAATTATGTGGCGCCAGTACGCCTTAATTAATGAAGGAGGCAAAAGAAAATGTTAACATTTCAACTGTGTAGAAAGTGAGTACACAGAATGACCCTCAGGCATTAGTGGCAGTGTCATGATGCACTACTGTAAGCCAGTGCATTTTTTTTAAAAGGCCATGCAGGGAGCATGTGTTACTTCACCCAGGTTCAGGGTGGCCAGGATGTTGTGCCCATTGTCACTGACCACCCTGTCCAGTTAGCGAGGTGATAGCCAGTGGGATGTTTGCTGCTTGATGTATTTGAACAACTGTTCACCAGTGTGGCTACTGTCTTCCAGGCTGATCAGCTCCAAAGGACCTGACCATGGTGCTCAGCTGCTGCCTCTCCATTTCCAGAAAAAACATTGACCCAGTGGGCCGTGAAAGGTATGTACTGTCCCTGCCTGTAACTGTGACTCCAGGTGTCCACCATGGAGTGTACTGTAGCTTGATGCACAGTAGAGATGAGCGAATCATTCAAAATTTTATTTGTCGAACATTCGTTGAACTTTTCATAACATGCATATATTCGACGAATATATTCGTTGAATCTGCGTATAAAATATACATTATTATGTGGAGTTTAGCGAACATTCGTGCACTAATAACGAACGTTCAGCTTTAAAAGGTACGCAACTTCTTTGAACACGTACGCATGAGCATACAAATTGCATACGAAAATGACGGGCTTTGATGGAGAGGAATGGTGGAGCAGGAGGAACGCAGATGACAGCAGATCATCCGGCTGAGACTGAGATGAGCGTGCCATCCACTCCACTACGTCATCCACTCAGCAGTCAAAGCAGAAGTGATGCGTCACTGGCTTACCGAGCCTGAGCCAATCAGAGCAAGCCCTTCCCACTAGGTCAGGTGACTGCTTTCTTCCCGGGCTTTTGTGCACGAATAACGAACTAACAGTAAAAGTTCGCTAGTTACTTGAATTCGGACGCAACAGCGTATAGAGTAACTTATACGTAGCATTAGCGCACAATTTATCGGACAAGTACGTAGCGAATGCGTAGAAAGCCTTAGGAACATTTTCGAATCTTAACGGAGCGAATCACCTAATATTCGGATTCGCTTTGCAGCTCTAAATTTCCAAGATTCGATACGAATCAACGAATCACAAGGAGTGGTTCGCATTCTATGCAATGTGAGAGTACAAGGCTTTACTACTATAATACTACAGTGACTGCACAGCCAGCAACGTGACCAGGCCTGTAGACAAGCTAATTGCTGGTGGAGAAAAGTTTTTTCATGGCCAAACATTCTGTTATAGATGTCCCATGATGGAGCCGAAGAAAACCAGGAATCTTAGCAGAAGAAGAAGGAGGACCACGAGAAGGAGGACAGACTTGTTCTGATTGAAAATGCAGGCCAGTTGTATTTTCCCAAAGGATCCGGTGATGTCACCTCATGTGCTGCAGTAGACCACTGGTACCTATAATTGTGTTTGAATGGCCATGGCTTATTTTAATCTTGCAGATCTTGCACACTGCTGTGGTTTTGAGTGCCCACCTTGTGGAAAAAAAGTATTATACGGAAGTTGCTCACACAGAGCTACAGGCAGCCAAGCTGGGCTTAGCTGTGGCTCCTTTTGGGCCTAACCCACCCACAGCGTCAGCGGCATCACCAGATCCCAAAGCAAATGTGGCCCTGGCTGTTCTTTGGGAGGTACGTTGCCTCTGCTCTTTATTGCTGCTGCCACCAACCTTCACTGACATTGTCTCCTCATCAGTACCCCGATCCAACTCCCAGGTCCTATCCAGCACACAATCATCATAAGAATCCTGACCCTCCCTGACATTTTTATCAGACTGTAAGATATCATGATGGGCTCCTGGGCCCCCCTCCCCGCACTGCATTTTCCTTGACTTTGACTGTCGCTGCCCCCACCGCCAATGCCATGTCTACAGGTGGCTATTACCACCACCATCAACACAAGCCTTCTCCCCAAACTCTTCCTCAGGGCAGTCCAAACGGTGAGGACTCTTACACAAGTCGTCAACAGAGAGACTTTCTTAACTATCAGCCATAGGGCATGGTGGGGTTTTCTTGCCACTTCTTAGGAAAGAACTCTTCCGTAGCACGGACATTTTGGGCCTCTCAGATAAAATTTTGCATTACCCTGCATATTGGTGTAGTAAACACGTATATATGCTGCTAGTTTGAATATAATCAACAATGCCCCCCCACCCCCCAATTTTTTTTTAATTAAAATGTATGAAATAGGGAAACAGATTTTGGCCTAAATTCGTTATCACTCCCTGATACTTTTGTGTGCCAACCGGTCAATTGGAGTAGTAATCACCTATATATGCTAGTGGTATGAATATAATCACTCAGCAAATAAAAAAAAATAAAAATAATTGGAAACGTGTTTGTGAATACAGAAATAAAGGGAAAGTTATAGTTATATTTAGGCTTAAATTCCCTCACAGATACTTGTGTGTGCTGGCCTGTGTATTGGTGTTGATCACCTATATGCTGGTTTAGTTAAATTGAACATGTCTTAAAAAAACATTTAAATTCCAACCATGTGGAAACTGAACATACGTAAATGGACCACTGAGGCATGATGCTCAGTTTCTCCTTAATACACACAAGTAAATTGCTGCTATTCTTTGTGTTTTGTAGTAATCACATATATATGCTGGTTTAATTACATGCAACAATGCAAAAAAAAAATTAAATTGCGACCTTGTGAAAACTGAAAATACTAATCTAAATGGACGATTGACGCGTGACACCCAAGTTCAACTTAACACACAAGGTAGATTGCTGCCACACCATGAGTATTGCTGCAGTAATTACTTATGCAAGCTGCTTAATTAAATTGAAAGTACCCCTCAAGAAAAAAATGAAATTGCGAAAGTGTGGAAACTGAAAATATGTAAATGGAGAACGGACGATTGAGGCTTGACGCACTTCTGATAGCAGGCATAGCTGCAGGTCCTGTCTCCTCTTTTCCTTTCATCCAAAACCAACCCAGAATTAGATTTGTCTGTCGTCCGAAAAATAGCAAAGTTTGGACCGAACTCGATTCAGTCTGAACTGATTCGCCCCTCCTTAGTTCCTGGTTTTATTTTTCATTTACATAAAGTCCTTTCGAAAGACCCCCTTTAAGGAGAATGTCAATAATCTACATTTTCTCATAAATTTATGGTGCTGTATGATTGTTCCTATGTATTCAAGTAACATAATTCATCCATTTTAATCCAATCAAGCAACCTGTGCATCAGGTAGCATCACACTTACATTTTCATACATTGCATATGTCACAAAAATAAGAAAAAGAGAGAGGCATAAATGATAAGGCATTTTATTGGTTTCCTGTAGGCAAAGTGTGTTATCATTTTTAAATATATATTTGAATTGAACATTTATTTTTGTTTCCCAAATAACATTTGGGTTATTTAACAGGTGAGTTTTGGCCAGTCAGTAGCTCTTAACACCTTTACCAGTAAAGATTGACAAGGGCAGCTCTCAAAGTCACTAAAGTGGAAAATTTATTCAGACAGATTTTCACATGCAAGGTTTGTACAAATTATTAGAGATTCACAGCATGACCAGAAAGTATTTTTAATGAGGGATAACCTGTTTTATTACCAGTGAGTGAAAATTTGGGTCAGTATTGACAGAGGTCATATGTCACTCTGCTGTGTCAGCTGGCTCTCACAAATCTCTTGGTTGTATGTTGTAGCATTTTATTGCATTAGCAGTTTAATTGCAAACAAAGAATAACAACCAAAAATAAATCAACAATTACTTATTGCTTAGTTCTTGGGATAATAAATTCTTTAGTATGCTAAGTACCTTGCAATATATTTTTTTCTCTTTTCTTTCACCAATTCCATTACATTCTTCTGAACAATAAATTACTTAAAACGGAAAAGAATACATTACATTCTGAAAAGAAACATATAATAATGTAAGACTTTAAAACAATTGAAACATTTAACATAAAATAATATGAACGTTCTCTCCTAGTTCTGTAGCCTAAATATAAATAATAGTAATTTATACGTATTTAACTTTTTACACACATAACCAGGAGAGGGCTAGTGACGCAAAATGTATATTAACAGTAATTGAATAAGTAAAATATCTAGGAATGTGTATTTACAAAAACAAACCATAAAAAAACATATATTGGACCTTGTGATATGTGCCAGTTGTGTTGTTACTATTACTCTGCAGCGTTTGTTAATAAAATACAATTTTCTAATAGCCAATATGGCCTAAAAGGCAGAGGCAGGCGTTACTACTATACACTATAATGGGATATGCTTTGAAAACTACAGGTGCAGATATATAACAAGCAAAGTATTCTTAATCCATGTCAGTTTTGTAGGGAGTCCCACAAATGCAAGTGTATTTCCTATCATGGCATGAAAAATACACAAAATGTAAAAAAATAAAAAATAAAATGGAAAACATGTTTAGAAAGCGAAGCAACAAGCAAAAAAGAGTTACTAATACAAAATGCATAAATTCTCTCAGAAGCACACACATTCTAACCCATTTTTTCCATTCTTAATGCTGTTAATGTTCTGGTAATATTTGCAATAGTTGTAAAAAAAAAACTGAAAAGTTAAGAGAGAGTTCTTTTCCTTTTAGGCATCTAATTATCTGGAAACCAGAAAGAATTCCTTTAAGTTGTTCTTCTCATATCAGTTATTTGATCATTTTTTTCCATCAGTTATTGTCAGCCAAAACCAGGTGCGGGTCAAAAACACAGAACAGGTGAAGATCTTTTCATTATACCTGATCTCTGTTTAGTGTCCACTCCTGGTTTTGGCTCACAATAACTGATGGAAATAACTGATCAAATAACTGATATGTGAACAACCCCTAACTGGCACCAACTGGAAAATCTCTCTCTAGCTTTTAAAATGCAATAAAAATCTTAACCTTATAGCATTATTCCTTAGTTAATCACAGTGAAAATGGCAACTATTCCATACATTCTCCAACAGAGAAATATTAAAAAAGAAACTAAAACAAAAGCAATGAGAAACAACACATTTCTTTTGCTCCATGTTCAGTACTCGTAATGCAGTTAATCTTTGAGTATGGAAGACCATCATTTAACATTTCACCTGTCCCGGGGAAAGTAGGTAGTTTAAAGGTTGAATCATGCGAACTAATCACTGGGAAAACATGATAGACAAAAAAAAAGTCCTTGTTGTAAAAGGTGCAATATTTCCAACACATATCCAAAGCTATTGAAACTACTAACAGTCACTGAGTCTTGTTTAATCACTGTGTCATGCACATTCCTAACCAAATGTTCATGCATGTTTTCAGCCTGTAGAATGCAAACGTGCTTTTCAAATAAATACGTTTTTCATTATATCAAAATAGAAGACCCACTCTTATCTTGCTAACTAGAAATGAAAAAAAAATGCACACCCATCCTATAAAAAATAGAATTTAAAGAAATTGTAAGGTGTTCGCTCAGACAAGGTTATTTGCTGTTCTAAGTAACAGATTTGCTAGCTCATAAATAGTCTATAGTGTTCATGTGTCTTAAGTGAACCCTGTATAATACACAATATTTTATAGTAAAAAAAAATGGTCAAAAATAATTGCACCTTTATTTATGTTCAGTTGCCTGCCTTCATGTTGGATAAATATATTACTTAGTAGTGTTTTTGTTAATTAAATATGGGTCTTGTCATTTGGGGTAAAGTTTATATAGGAGGGGAACAGGTGATGGACCTGTTTATTAGTGAGGCAGTAAATAAATTACTTTATCTGACCCTACAGTGTTCATTTCCAGAAGTAATCAACTTTCTAGTTAAGTATTGTGTATGTCACAGTAGCATTCGCATTTTCATTAAGTATTAAAGTTGTATTTGCAGTCTGTTATCCTGCTGTGATTAATAGTAGCAAGCTCCTCAATCTACTATTAGACCAGAGCCTCATAAGCAAAGCTTTGGCCAGCAAAGAGCATACATAACCTGGTAGTATACTGAAAGCAAACTAATTCTTCTTACAAAAATTTGGATGAGTACTGCATTGAAGGGACAGTTAGTCTACAGTACCACAAGCAAACGATGAGGGGTTGTTGTAACTCTTGCAAATCATACATTCAGTCTACACTGTTAATGCAATGCACAATAAGCCATTAAAGAAACAAAAGAGAAAAGAAACAAAGTAGGAAAAAACTAAGGGCAGTTTTGCAAAAATACTGTGGGACAGCAATCACTGGGACATACAAAAACGGTTGTCAACATAACATAAAGGCACCATTGATGTCTTTCTTATTTTGAAATACTGTAAAAAATTGCTACATATGGCACATAACACATTTGTACATATACTTAATTTATAAAACGTTTCCTGTTTTCTACTGCAGAACTGTTAAAATAAAATAAATTGTTTAATTTAGGTGGAATACTTCATTTATATAAAATAAAGTTTTACAGGTGAATCTATGTTTTATTTGCTTTATACAGCAATAGGGTCTTGGTTAGCTATTACACTGGACAACCTTGCTTGTAACTCTTCTTGCGTTGAGAATCGGTTAGTTGGGTTAGTCCTACTGTCTGCAAGCCGGTATGAACTTGCTGACTCTAAGCTGGTTGCCAGGGGATTTTGTATACTCAGGAAAGGTGTATCCTCGCCTATTCTTTCATCTTCTGTCTCGCTCTCAGATGTACTGCTCTCGGAGCTCGTGTCAGTGTCCAATTCTAATCTATTGGAAATATGACCATTGGGTTTTGTTCTTTTTGCTCTCCGGCTGTTCACTAATTTCTTTACAGGCTCCATTGATGGCTCGTACTCTTGCGTGGTTTCATATTCCTCATCCTCCACTATTCTTAAAGGACTTGGTGGCAGGCTGCTGCTGTCATGGGCAGGATTGTGATGGTAAGAATTATACTGCTGGTTGTAATGGTGATGATGGTAATATAAGTCATATCTTTTATCTCGTAATCTTGGAGGTGACACCAAAAGCAATGGTCTTTCTTCTTCTATGAAGGGGCTTACAGCCACAGAAGGAACAGATACAGCTAAGCTAGATACCGGTGGAGACATTTCCAAACAAGGTGATTTGGGAGATAGAGGAGTTTGAAAATCTACAGGTGACATGCGAGCTGGCGTGGTCATTGCTGAAACATATCTATGCCATGCAGAACAAAAATAAAGCAAAAATTAGACTTTACATTATGAAATAAAATTTCACAAAAGTAGTTTTACTTATACAGGGTGGGCCATTTATATGGATACACCTAAATAAAATGGGAATGGTTGGTGATATTAACTTCCTGTTTGTGGCACATTAGTATATGGGAGGGGGAAACTTTTCAAGATGGGTGGTGACCATGGTGGCCATTTTGAAGTCGGCCATTTTGGATCCAACTTTAGTTTTTTCAATGGGAAGAGCGTCATGTGACACATCAAACTTATTGAGAATTTCACAAGAAAAACAATGGTGTGCTTGGTTTTAACATAACTTTATTCTTTCATGAGTTATTTACAAGTTTATGACCACTTATAAAATGTGTTCAAAGTGCTGCCCATTGTGTTGTATTGTCAATGCAACCCTCTTCTCCAACTCTTCACACACTGATAGCAACACCGCAGAAGAAATGCTAGCACAGGCTTCCAGTATCCGTAGTTTTAGGTGCTGCACACCTTGTCTTCACACCATAGACAATTGCCTTCAGATGACCCCAAAAATAAAAGTCTAAGGGGGTCAGATCAGGAGACCTTGGGGGCCATTCAACTGGCCCACGATGACCAATCCACTTTCCAGGAAACTGTTTATCTACGAATGCTCGGACCTGACACCCATAATGTGGTGGTGCACCATCTTGCTGGAAAAACTTAGGGAATGTGCCAGCTTCAGTGCATAAAGAGGGAAACACATCATCATGTAGCAGTTGAATGGCCCCCAAGGTCTCCCAATCTGACCCCCTTAGACTTTTATCTTTGGGGTAATCTGAAGGCAATTGTCTATGCTGTGAAGATACGAGATGTTCAGAATGAAACTACTGATACTGGAAGCCTGTGCTAGCATTTCTTCTGCCGTGTTGCTATCAGTGTGTGAAGAGTGGGAGAAGAGGGTTGCATTGACAATACAACACAATGGGCAGCACTTTGAACACATTTTATAAGTGGTCAGAAACTTGTAAATAACTCATGAAAGAATAAAGTTATGTTAAAACCAAGCACACCATTGTTTTTCTTGTGAAATTCTCAATAAGTTTGATGTGTCACATGACCCTCTTCCCATTGAAAAAACTAAAGTTGGATTCAAAATGACCAACTTCAAAATGGCCGCCATGGTCACCACCCATCTTGAAAAGTTTCCCCCCTCCCATATACTAATGTGCCACAAACAGGAAGTTAATATCACCAACCATTCCCATTTTATTTAGGTGTATCCATATAAATGGCCCATCCTGTACATAACAATGTTGGATAAATACCAGGCAAATACTTTAAAACAGGGTATTCAAAGTTCTAATTTTACTCTATTTAGTCAATGCCAAGGATTTTTCCAAGGCTTAAAACATTCATTCACTATCTTTAGAATCTTTTGTGGATCATCAGAGTAAGGTCTCCTGCACAGAACCATATCCGTTTTTCGGTCTGCAAATTACATCTGTGAGCTGTCCACAGCATAGAAATAAACGGGTCTGCATTTAATCCACAAAAAATGCTGAATGGATGCAGACTGAAAATTAGGTAATGCACATGAGGCCTAAACGAGATGCTGCATTCCAGCGATATGATAGGCCCTTCATTGTGTACATAGACATTGTGAATCATCTGGATAGCTGTGTCTGGTACTGCATCTCAGTCTCATTCAAGGCTGAGCAGCAGTACATGACCGTCACACAACTTGTAGATGAAGCTGTAGTTTGCAGTCTGTTTGGCATTATTCACTGGGAAAGCTCTCAGTGCATTCATCAAATTTATTTATAGCTCTATTACCCACCGGAAGCCAAAAGAGTATTGTTTGGCCGGTATAATACGGTTTTCCTTTTTTTCAACGATATGAAATAGAATACTTGCCTATGCTATTCCATACAGAGTCATCCACTAAAAAACCTACATTGCTGCATATCTTCCTGACATATACTCTGACGTGAAATGTGAATATAATCTTATTGTTGACATATTTTAGATTTTGCTTGGGTTCTGCACCTGTCTGTTTTAAATATGGAAGCAATCTTCATCTCACCAGTGATATGAATGGGATTTCTGCTATCCCATTCACATGCATTGTAAAGCTTCCATGTAGACTTCCAGCTCTTTTAGATTTTACCCATTATGCATGGAAACACAGAGGATTAATCTGATTGACAATGGTGCAAAACTCATGTGGGTCAGATGCACACCCACAGCACACTAATAGCAAATCCACAGCCAAAATCTGAGGGTATAGCCTCAGGTTTCTATCATGGAAATACAATTTGAATTTCTGAGCTGATAATGACTTGCGAGTGGAGTTTCCGTTACTCTTGGTTATACTAAATAAAACCATGTTAGACATATTTATCAAGAAAGAAAACCTACAAGTTAATCAAGTTCCACCAAAGAGTTTTTCAGAATTAGAAAAAGAAAACAGTAGTCTGCCGGTCTATAGATTATGTCTGATCCTGCAGCCCTGCTCCCTTGAAGTGAATGGGACTGATAAGCAATATCAAACACAACCTATAGACAGGTGAGTCACTGTTTTTGGAAGAAGGCAATCCCTTTATTTTATGTGTTATGCTTAAAGGCTATGTACACCTTTGGGGGCAATTTTTTTATTATTGCATTATACCTATTTACCTATTTATTCAATTGGTCTTTATTAACAATATGGAATCCTTTTTTGTGTACAGGGCTGACATGCTCTACTAGCTGCCTGTGGATTTTTGTTAATTCCGTCATCTGAGCAGTAGACGGGACTTCTTATCTGTGCTCTAAGACCTCATAAACACTCTTTAAAGCTCAATCCTAATCTTACTGATAAGAATGTGGCTAAAATAAGTGTTTATGACCTCTTGGCAGTTTAGGAATAAGGTTTATTAGATGACAGCACAAAATGAAAGCAAAAGTAACAGTCACAGACCTAGAAAAACAGTTAACCCTTTGTGACTGAACAGCTCAATATTTTTATAAAGGCCAATTGAAAATATGATTTTTAGCCAAAAATAAGTTAAATGCAATCATAAAAAAATGACTCCAAGGGTGTACATAGCCTTTAATTACTATACTTCATTGTATGAGGAACATCATGCATGGAATTTATGATCTTTAAAAAGCTTCTAAATTAATTACAAATACATTATAAAACAAAAAAATACATGGCATACCTTTCACTGTGGGGTGAATCTCTGTATGAATCTGGAGTGTCTCTCGCATGCCTGAGATAACTGCATTCTCTGGGTCCTCCAATGCCGTTAAGTCGTCCTCTTGGTCCTGTTGGACTTGTGTGTCTACTGTTTTCTACTGAGGATGTGACAATTACTGAGTGACTCTCTGAAATAATACTTTCAGATTGACCGTTGCTCCAGCTATGAATTAAGAGAAACAAAAAGATTGCCTTAGAATAGTTATTGTCGCCCTGTGCCTTATGACCATTAATAAAAATATAAACCTGTTTAATGTTGCAGAACATTAACACTGGCTAACACTGTTGCATTGCAGGGGGTATTTCCAGTAGGTACTGTACAAAGGTTTGCAAGTAGAAAAAGAGATAGTGACATCCACCAACATCATACAGTATTTTGAGGTCAATTCCAGTGATTGCCATTATTTGCAGAAAATATAGGTAGGAAACAGAAGTGGCGTGGTACAGAGCATTAAACAGTGGGGGTTACATGTAGAAAGGCCCATATTAATAGTATTGAAGGAAGTATTGCTGATCTAGGGTTAGCATGAAGCACATTTGAAGGGAAAACTAAAAGCCTCAGACACTTGAAAGTTCTTTATAAACGTCCTTTATCTATTACTTCTATTAAGCCACACCAATCTTAAGGTACTTTTTGGCAAATATAATAAGGTGACTAAAGTGATATTAGTATTTCAAAACACTAATACAAATGTCATAGTACTACATGCTAAGTGCATGTTGTACATAATCATTAGAGACGGATACAAGTAGTACATATTTTAAACTGTGACCTGGGACCCAGATTTGTTTTACATTCTTGTTATATTGTTAAAGGAATTATCCGGGCGTTAAATATTGATGGCCTAACCTTAGGATAGGTCATCAATATTTGATCTGTTGGGGTTCTCCTGCCGCCACCTGCTCCTATCAGTTGTTTGAAGGGTCTCAGGTGAGTGCTGCAGCCTCTTCCTTGGCCTGTGACATCTTGTCCATTGGTCACATGACCTTTCTGCAGCTCAACTGAACTGCAATACCAAGCACATCCACTATACAATTTATGGCGCTGTGTTTGGTATACAATCGCTGAGGCCCCTTGAAACAGCTAATTGGTAGGCATGAAAAGAGTTAGACCCCACTGCTCAGATATTAATGACCAGAAAGCCCCTTAAAAGGGAACCTGTCATCTCCGAAACACCCCCAGAACTAGAGTAAGCGGTGTATAGTGTAAGTGATGCTGAATCCGAATATGAAAGTTTTATCTTCATACTCACTTCCATTCTGATGCTATGTTCCCACAAACCAGCAGTAAAATGCATTGCGAGTAGTGTTGATCGAGCACCTGGGTGCTCGTATGCTCGGGTGCTCTGGCCGAGCACCCGAGCATAATGTAAGTAAATGCGACTTTAAAAAGGTCCACCCAGGTAAAATAAAAAAATAAAAAAATGCTGCCTAGCCATTTCTGTCCGTACACTATCTGTCCCTCCTTGCGGAAGCTCTCCCTGACTGACACTGGCCGGAAAGGCATCACCGGGTGCTATATAGCACCCGATGACACGTTCCTGGCCAGCCAATCAGTGTAATGCCAGTAGCTAAGATGGCTACTAGCATTACACTGAATGCCATCCCTCCCCGCACGCTAATTAATTAGCGTGCGGGAGGGGACTCGAGCATGGCGCTCGAGTACACCCGGTGTTTGGCCGAACACCAAGTGGACCCGAGCGCCAGCATGCTCGCTCATCACTAATTGAGAGGACTCTTCTTTGAGTCCTCTCCATTATGTGAGTGAGCACTGGAGTCCACTGAGTGCATTTTACTGTAGGTTTGTGGGAGCACAACATCAGAATGGAAGCGAGTATGAAGATAAAAATTACATAACCAGACTCGACGTCACTTACACTATACACCGCTTTGTTTCAGAGCTGACAGATTCCCTTTAAAGAACAAACTTGAGTGAATAAGTAAATGAAATATACTTATACACTCACCGGCCACTTTATTAGGTACACCATGCTAGTAACGGGTTGGACCCCCTTTTGCCTTCAGAACTGCCTCAATTCTTCGTGGCATAGATTCAACAAGGTGCTGGAAGCATTCCTCAGAGATTTTGGTCCGTATTGACATGATGGCATCACACAGTTGCCGCAGATTTGTCGGCTGCACATCCATGATGCGAATCTCCCGTTCCACCACATCCCAAAAATGCTCTATTGGATTGAGATCTGGTGACTGTGAGGCCATTTGAGTACAGTGAACTCATTGTCATGTTCAAGAAACCAGTCTGAGATGATTCCAGCTTTATGACATGGCGCATTATCCTGCTGAAAGTAGCCATCAGATGTTGGGTACATTGTGGTCATAAAGGGATGGACATGGTCAGCAACAATGCTCAGGTAGGCTGTGGCGTTGCAACGATGCTCAATTGGTACCAAGGGGCCCAAAGAGTGCCAAGAAAATATTCCCCACACCATGACACCACCACCACCAGCTTGAACCGTTGATACAAGCAGGATGGATCCATGCTTTCATGTTGTTGACGCCAAATTCTGACCCTACCATCCGAATGTCGCAGCAGAAATCGAGACTCATCAGACCAGGCAACGTTTTTCCAATCTTCTACTGTCCAATTTCGATGAGCTTGTGCAAATTGTAGCCTCAGTTTCCTGTTCTTAGCTGAAAGGAGTGGCACCCGGTGTGGTCTTCTGCTGCTGTAGCCCATCTGCCTCAAAGTTCGACGTACTGTGCGTTCAGAGATGCTCTTCTGCCTACCTTGGTTGTAACGGGTGGCAATTTGAGTCACTGTTGCCTTTCTATCAGCTCGAACCAGTCTGCCCATTCTCCTCTGACCTCTGGCATCAACAAGGCATTTCCGCCCACAGAACTGCCGCTCACTGGATGTTTTTTCTTTTTCGGACCATTCTCTGTAAACCCTAGAGATGGTTGTGCGTGAAAATCCCAGTAGATCAGCAGTTTCTGAAATACTCAGACCAGCCCTTCTGGCACCAACAACCATGCCACGTTCAAAGGCACTCAAATCACCTTTCTTCCCCATACTGATGCTCGGTTTGAACTGCAGGAGATTGTCTTGACCATGTCTACATGCCTAAATGCACTGAGTTGCCGCCATGTGATTGGCTGATTAGAAATTAAGTGTTAACGAGCAGTTGGACAGGTGTACCTAATAAAGTGGCCGGTGAGTGTATATATACAGTACAGACCAAAAGTTTGGAAACAACTTCTCATTCAAAGAGTTTTCTGTATTTTCATGACTATGAAAATTGTAGATTCACACTGAAGGCATGAAAACTATGAATTAACACATGTGGAATTATATACTTAACAAAAAAGTGTGAAACAACTGAAAATATGTCTTATATTCTTGGTTCTTCAAAGTAGCCACCTTTTGCTTTTACTGCTTTGTCATGCTTTGTCACTGCTTGTTACTGCTTTGTCATGAAAATACAGAAAACTCTTTGAATGAGGTGTGTCCAAACTTTTGGTCTGTACTATATATATATATATATATATATATATATATATATATATAAAGCTGAGTGTATGTATGTGTGTGTATGTATGTCCGCTAAAGGAATCCGCACAGTCGCAGCTAAAATCACGAAATTTGGCACACAGGTAAATCAGGTGTCCGGGAAGGTTTTAGAACGGGTCTTAGCTCTCCAGGACGTACCGTTCTTGAGATATTCCCAAAAAATGCATTAGCCAATAGAAGCCTGGTCACATGACCCTTATCAGCTAATAGAAGCTCACAAGCAGTTAATCTCCACACACACCAGGTTTCCATAAAAACCTAGCCAGTTAACTGCTGTAGGTCTGCTTTAAAGGGTCAAAGCACTGTGGATAACACTGTTAAAGGAGTATTCCGGTTACCATAAATATAATTTATGTTTTAGACTAATTCATCATCAATCATTGCCTCATATAACGTAAATTTCACATATTTACCTTCAGTAGTAATAAAAGATGTTTTTTTCCACTGCTACCCACTGTGTTTTCTCCTAAATTACTATGGCATCGACCTGTATTTCAGGCCACCCTCAAAAGAAGGACTTAAAATCCCCACACCCAGGTTCCACTAAGTCACGCCCCCGACTCAGTCAGGCCACGCCCCTTCCTCACCGCATCTGACCAGGATTGAAAAAATCAAGTTAAAAATCAACTTCTGTCAGCTGCAGGGGAGGGAGGGAGGGTGACTTTCTCCCTGCAGCTCATGCTCAGACTGCACAGTGCTGCTGTCGGAGAGTGAGCTGTTCAAAAGGACATCCTTGTGTCCATCCAGGCCCTGCGCATGACAAAGGACAGGTAGTCTGAAAGCCAGACTGTCCAGCCTCCCCCCCATTGTGAAGCCGTGCCACCAACCCCATGAAGCCACACACCTAAACAATAGGCCACGCCTCCTTGTTCAGTGAAGACACGGAGGACAAGCTGTCTGAGCATGAGCTACTGAAAGGGTGGACATCTCTGTGTCTGTCCAGGCCCTGTGCCGGACGGTGGACAGGGAGTCTGAAAGCCAGACTGTCCAGCCTAAAACCGGACATCTGGCCACCCTAACATCAACCTGCCCCTAGGGTGGCCAGAGGTCAGGACTGTCCAACCTAAAGCCGGACATCTGGCCACCCTAGGGGCAGGTTGATGTTAGGGTGGCCAGATGTCTGGCTTTAGGCTGGACAGTCCGGTTTTCTGGCTCTCTGTCCTCCGTCCAGCGCAGTGCCTGGACGGACGTAGGGATGTCCACCCTTTCAGTAGCTCACGTTTAGACAGCTTCTCCTCTGTGTCTTCACAGAGCCAGGGGGCATGGCCTCATGTTTAGGGATGTGGCTTCATGAGGATCTGGGCGTGGCTTCATGTTTAGGGGTGTGGCTTCATGGGGACGGGGGGGAGCTGCTTCACGTTTGGGGGAATGGCCGGCTTTCTGGGCTGAAGACAGTGGCCACCCTAGCTGCTGTGGAGGTCACCGTTAAAGGGAAGGGCTCTGTGGATGTCTCTGTTAAGGGGCGGGCTGCTGTGGAGGTCACTGTTAAAGGGGCGGGCAGTGTAGAGGTCACTTTCGATATCTTTTAACGACACACACAAACATTAAATGAAATAGATTAAATATACCCGGGTCCTTCAGCTAGTAAGATATATATATATATATATATATATATATATATATATATATATATATACATACATACATTATTTAAATGGTGACCTCAATATTCCTTTGACAGTGATTAATGGGTTGGAATAGCTGAATGATATTTGATCATTTTATTTATTTGTTCATGTGTCATTCATTCTCTGGAGATGAATAATTATAATTTTGCACATACCTGTGGCTTGGTGTTTGGGTTACTGTTGTTGAGTGATGTGTCGTTGAAGTATAATGACTTGTTGAGAACGATGTTTCTGTCTCACGTTCAATTGCGTGTTCACTGGATATGACATTTTTTGAAACATATTGCTGTAAAAATGTAAATAAAGCAATGCTTTATTGTAACTGATATTTGATCCATTAAAATTCACATCAATGGCTCTTGTTAAATCCAAAATAATATTAACATTAATTTTACAATTAATTAAAAAACATAATTAAAAAATAGCACAGATTTAATAATGTAATTAAGCCTTGGTTACTAAATAGCAAAGTTCCGGAATAATAATATAATCAAGTTCTGTGCTCCCCACTCACAATAATATACTGATGCAAGTAGCACAATACTGTGGTCTACAAAAAAATGCCTCAAAATAGCTATAAATAGCTTCTACTATCCAAATATATTCTAAGAGTTCAAATGGTTACTAACATTGGACTGATGAACAAAAAATAATATTTGTACTGGTTTTGCCAATGATTAGCTTCTCTAAAACAAAAGCAAAACTATTTCTACACAGGTTCCTGAGATTTCTTGTTCACAAGAGAAAATATACTCTGCTGTGGCTGAGACAGATTTTGCCTATAAATCACTGAAATTCAAATTTGGCAAATTAAATCTCAAAACTGGTTAATCAATTCTTCAATCTCAAATAATGGTTTTTTTTTTTTAATCGCCTTATGAACTGTAAATTTGTTAAGTCAATTAACTCATCTTTATACTCCCAAGAAACAATTCAGTGATATTGCCAGACTCAGGCTACTTTCACACCTGCGTCAGCAGGATCCGTTTGTGAGATCCGTCCCAGGATCTCACAAACGGTCCTGAACGGAACCGTTTGCCCCAATGCATTCTGAATGGATAAGGATCCGTTCAGAATGCATCAGTTTGCCTCCGTTCCGCCTCCATTCCGCTCTTGACCGAGCGGAATGGAGGCGGATCCGTCTCCACTCCAATGCAAGTCAATGGGAGCGGATCCGTTTGCTAATGCACAATAGCAAACGGATCCATTCCCTATGGAACTTTCAATAGAGATCAGAACGGATCTGTTTTGCCCATGTAAAAGATAGGCAATGCGGATCCTTTCTGAACGGATGCTAACGGATGCGAACGAATGCATTTGCGTACGGATCCGTTTGCAAGCGCATTGCGTGTGGATCCGTCCAAACGCAAGTGTGAAAGTAGCCTCAGATTGTCGCTTTCTAATTATACAATTGTACATACATTAGTTACTTTCGAGTAACCTACATTTACCAGCTGGACATTTTCCGGTGGTGGATTTGGATGATGTGGTCCATTTGCCATGTTGACCATATTGTTCCGTTCTGATCGAAGGCTTTGTCTTAGGCGATCATGTAACTTTTTTCTCTGTTTCCTAATGAAAAGTTTAAAACAAAATGAAAAGTTTAAAACAAAAGCATTTTACATGTTGACTAGTATTAATGTATAGACATGGTTTCTTCAATACAATTCAATTAATTCCTAAATATTGTATTTTATTACTGTAAATAATGCATTAACCTTATCATAAAATAATATTTTTCAAACTTTTTTAATCCAAACAGAAAACGTAATCTAAAAACATCCATCTATTTGTATCATATTCAAGCAACTAATAATTTTTTGTCCTTTAGACTGCCCATACACATAAGGGGAGATTTATCAAAACTGGTGTAAAGTAAAACTGGCTTAGTTTCCCATCGTAACCAATCAGATTTCATCTTTTATTTTTCAGAGCTCCTTTGGAAAATGAAAGGATCGATCTGATTGGTTACTATGCAACTAAGCCAGTTTTCCTTTCCTCTCCATCAATGTGTTCTGGAAGCAGGATTTGCATGCAGCTCACTGCACCTGTACTTACTGGCCGGTACTTTACAATTAGCAAATAGAGGTGAGCCACATGTGAACACTGCTGCAGGACTGTAGCGCTTATGGCCTTACTTAAATTTAAATTGATTTTTTATCTTTAATCATGATTGAGCAGGTATGTTCATTCATTCATATGACTTGGCTTCAAAAGAAGCATAAGTCATAATTTAATTGAGAAAAATATTGTTCTATTAATGTGACCTGAACACCATTGTAATTGTAAAAAACACATATACAATAAAATAGTTATACATAGACTTAGACGATGCTAACTTGTTACTGTTTTCAACACTTAGTATTCTTATATACAGTACAATATGCATAAAGATATAACAAAAAGCAAAAATAATAAAAAAGGTTTACTTGGTTTTGCAGTAGGCCACAACACACATGATGCCAACTACAAGAAGAGCAATACAGATGCCAGTAATGGTCAGCACTCTTTTCTGGTACAATTCCTCGGCTTCTAGAAAGGTAAAAATAAAAGATGCACTCAGACTCTAAGCTCATAAGGTGCAAAAATTAAATCACAACAAAATTCTCCTAGTAATTTGCTAATTACAATAAGCAATAATATCTAAATGTATATAAATAAATATTTTTTTTTAATAAAAAAAATTCTAATATTAAATGTAAATAATAAAAGTAGAGGAGATATCTTTCAATTTTGAGTTATGAAATGAAATGAAACATAATTTCTGATGTAAATCTTGTGAAGGGATATTTCAATTGTTAAAAATGGTAAATTATATATAGTGAGAAATCTTGAGTAAAAATTATATATTTTAAAAGATTACATTTATCAAAAGGGAAATTCAAGTAGTTTAAACTACTGCTGTGCGAGTTTAAAAGCACATAGCGGCATTCTTCCAAAAACAGTGCCACAACTGGCCATAGGCCGTGTCTGGTTTTCATTTAAATGAGGCCAGACTTCAATTCCAAATCCAACTCGTGAACAATAGTGATGGTGTTTCTGTAAGACAGTAGCCATGTTTTATCCCTTTAAAGAAAATATTACTCTGGACTCCAATTTTTTTTGTACATGTTTATTATACATGTAATATACCATAGAAATGTCTAGAAACCAATTAAATTAATTGGGATTAAATTATCTGTCTTCACAAGATTATCTCAGATAAAAATGTATACTTACAAACTTATATTTGATATTGGCTTGCACATATTATATCACCAAAAGGTAAGCTATCATTTCATTCACGGCAAGTGAACCATTTAAAGTTAAAACCTTTGAAGTGCACTGTATCTTAACACAAATAAAATTTTTAAAGTTTACTTCTTTCATAGCTCATTAGAAAATAGCAAAAATTTTGCTATAAAATCCACTGGACAAGAGCCAATGTACCGCAATGACTCATTTTCTGCCATATTTAATACACAACTTAAAGGGATCCTGTTCACTCCCATGTTCTGCCCTCACTGAGGGCAGCATAGTGTAGTGACAGACCATTTTATTTCAGCAGTATGTCACTCCTGTGATGGCATTCAGTAGTTTCAGAGTACTGACCCGCCAAAGCTCACAGCTTATGTCAGTGCTGTGAGAGAGATGAGTCTGATGAAGCACGCTGCCCCTGCCTTCCCAAACCTCCAGAGGATGATTGATAGTTTTCTTTTCTACTATATTATATCTACATTTGGTCCTCTAATTTGCTTGACTGTAACGCTTTCCTTCTCTTTAACATGGTTTAATCATAAATGTACCCTCCCGCTATTCCCTTAAAGAAATTTCAGTGTGTAGTGTAACTTAGCTTGTGGAAAAAGGTCAAACATTCAACCAGATACTATAGGAGCCCAGAATGAAACTATTGTAAGCAGCAAGATTTTTCGATGACTCAGAGAACATAATATGTTATAGAATATGTTACTATTCTTGCTGTAAACCTCAGCTTTATTCACCTTAAACAACTGTAGCCGAATGCTGTTCGTCACTATGCAATGTGTTGCTTGACAATTGGATTTGTGTGCAAGGAGACAGGAAATATGAAAATATGGTATATTTATTTACCCCATAGGATCTGTATATTTCACGTATTTTTTTAATTACTAAGAACCCTTCACTTTTGTTAATACTCAATATTATAGAATATTGTAGATTGATAATAGTAAAATGGAATATAGCAGCTATATAAGTGCATAAAATAAATACATTATTTCTAGTGAGCTGAATTAAATCTATTCTTATAAATATTAATGTACAACTTGAATAAAACTGCCATCGCTAATCCTGTCAAATATTTTGAGCTTAACAATTAAATATTTAAGAGGAAAAAATCTAAATTCTCCTTGTAAAAGCAAAATTTTAAAAAACAGCATACATGATTAATGCTCCGTTATTAGCATTTCTAATATTCTGTTTGTAATCATTATGTATAATTGGGGCATAATTTACTATAAAAATGGCCAATGTTGATTTTGACATTACTGAGCTTGCTTTGTTAACAGTGGAAAAAGGATGGGAAGGAAGGTTCAATGTGATGCACAGAGGCAGCCAGGGCTACCGAGCTGAACTTACCTGAAGAGATTGTTTTCATTGTTAAAAAAAGATAAAAATTAACATAATCCACTTGCTGTTAATAAATATTCCTTTCTGAATTAAAGGTATTCTCAATTTTCATATTGATGCTCATCAACATGAGATCACTGGGAGTTTGACTCCTGGCACCCTCACTGATCAGCTGTTTGACGCTGCGGTGCTCACCGAGCTCTGGTAAGCACCTCAACCATCTCATATCTTACCAAACACAGTTCCATCAATTTTATAGTGACTGTTCTTGGTATTGCAGCTGAGCCCTATTGACTTGAGTTGCAGATAGACCATGTGACGGATGAATATGACGTCACATCACCAAGGAAGAGGCCTAAGCACTCATGGCTTCTTCATACAGGTGTCGGGAGTCAGACCCCCATTGATCTCATATTGATGGCCTATCAATATCTCGGAGAACCTCTTTAAGTATCCAGTGAGTATGTTTAAGTAGAACAATAGTTCAAATTAGATTTGGAAATTAAAAGAAAGAGGAAAATACACTTGCAATTATATAAATTCCCAATGGCCCAGGTTTCCTAAATAGCCTGCAGGCATTAAAATACCTTGAATGGCATGTATGAAAAAGTTAGCAAAAGCAGTAGAAATTAAAACTAACTGGGTTAAAAACAGCCAATATGGGGTAGTTTTCTCTTGTTTAAAGTGAATCTGTCTTCCCAATATGCTACCCTATAATGGCTATACGTCCATACTCCTTTTGTGCTGTTTGGCTAATAGAGGCATTGATGGAATACACCATAGTTAGAAGTACAGTATGTTTTTAAGGAGAGAGATGCCCCATGTCTCCCTACCTCCCCCTGCCTCTCAGGCCAGTGATTGACAGGCTGCTATGCATTTAGATACAGTATACACAGCAGCCCGTTAATCAACGCACTTCAGATAAGGTAGTGGAAAGATGCAAAGGCAGCACTTGCCACTTTATACTGGACTAATAACTAAGAGTCCTCTGTATTTTATTCAGCTTTCCTATTAGTCAAATGGCATGATTTTTTTGTGTTACTTTGGCTACTAGGAGTATAGACCTGCTCAGATCTAGCAAACACCGTCAGTGGCTTAACTCATTAACCTGTCAGTGTAACAAGCTTTGCGCATTGTTAAACTAAGCCAGAACGATAGGCTTGTGTGTTAATGGGCCAGGAATTACTTTAACACTTGCTATAGCTGTAGGTGTGACTTGCCAATCTTACATATGGTAGCATATTCAACAGACAGATGCACTTCTCACTGTATACATAAGAATATGCTGCTTATAAATTGAGATGAAAAACATAGGGCCAATACTTATGAAAGCCTTAACTGATGCTCTACTAATATTGCAACCAAACGATATACTTTATACCAAAAGTAGTAAATTTAAAAATCGAGTAAGTACCCATTGTAACAGAGAGTTGTTTTAAGATACAGTGCACTTCTTGCATGAGAAATGAGGAACTTGCAAGCCAATGTCATGATCATGAAATATATAGTTAACAAGTTATGAACATAGTAAAACAAAAATGAACAGCAGAGATTATTAATAAAGTGAGAGAAGTCAGCTTTTACTAAGGGGAAATCGCTTTGATTACAAAAAGAAAGACAAACAAAATGAAAGAATTAGAGGAGAAAAAAATTGTGGACAGTCAGAGAGGGATCTTATAAAGGAATATGGGTTAAGGAACACAAATTGGGGAGTCAACTGTAGGCCTGGCACAGCATGCTTGATACTGGGAAAAAAGAAAATGCTTGAAAAAAAGGTAGAAGCAGAGTCTGAAGGGATTCTCATACAGCATAACCCATGATCTACATGTAATGGCTGCTTATTTTATAGGTTGTTATTCTGTACACGGAAAATTATTCATATAATGGGAGATGATGCTCATTTTAGAATTGTTGCTCACACACTTTAAACTGATGCCAACCTGCTATGTCTGATGAACTGATAAAACCAATAGACAAAAAAATTCACAAATATGATGGCAGCATGGTATTGCACATACGTGTTAGGGTCAATGTAGTGATGAGGTGAGCACCTCATCCTGCATAGTTATCTAGGGAATGAAAGTGTCAACAAGCCAATGGCTATTGCTATTAAATTGTCAATACAGGAACATTTTTTATCTAATCCTCAGTTTGTAAAGGCTATCAGGTAAACAGTAGTGCCGGCGATCTCCTTAAAGCGGACCTGTCATGGCTGTTTAAGTACATTATTGTGTTCCCAAAAAATTAAAATTTTGGGGCATCTTTTCTTATAACTCTGCATTGTGCCGTTTCTTGTTTATTTCCTTAAGAAAGTTATGAACAATTTGCCAACTAGGCCTTAACATTTCACTCAGTGGCAGCACTGATTGGACAGTGTATGAATAACATAGAAATGGAACAACATTGAGTTCTTAGAAAGGATGCTGCAAATTATTTACAAAAATCAGGAGTGGTGACAGGTCCTCTTTAATGAAAACTTTCATTCTTGCTTAGGTTCCTTAGGTGATATGATGGGACTGCACTGTTACTTTCCAAATGATACAGTATCTTAAATATGGACCACATTCAGTCTCTCTATGCATATATATTATGTTCTCAATGTGAATCTAATGGACATTCACAGAGAGACCAACTTTCAGTCTGTACTGAAAATGCTGTATCATTGGAGGGTCAGAGCATAGACACTTTGAACCGGAACAGAACCAAGGATGATACTTCTAGTAGAAAATGCTCAGTAAATAAGTTCACTCACATTGCTAGTTACCGGATTCCTCACTTTAACTATTTTATTCACCACTGATGACTTATTAGGGCAATGCCTGAAAACAATCATGCAGTGGTCTATGGGCATCAAGTTTCAGAACATCTATAATGTTTAAGTAAGATGAGTCATGACGGAGGCTAATGACTTTAATGTTAAGTTTATGCTGAATTACATAGATCAGGCCAGTACAAACTATTTTATGGCCCCTTTTTCTTCCTGAGATGCTTGATAGCAACTAGCAGGTGCCTCTTAATAACTTAGGTGCATATCTAGCACTCTGTAAACCAGAAGTCTATTCCAGCCAGTGGATGTGCTCCCAACACATGAAAACTGTATGAGGACAAACAATTGTCAAACAATCATTTGTCCACATGTTCATTATCAGTATTTTATGTAAACGGCAGTCATTTTACCTAATCCATAGGTGTTACTAACCTGTTGAAGGAAGATGTTTTCCACAGTACTTATCCATCCCTGATGCTGTCGTCTCTGCTGTGCTGACATAGTCTGTGGGCTCTTTTGCCCAGGTCCGATTGGATGTGGCCACTTCTTTTCCTGATTTTCCTATTAGAGTAAACACAGCTGAACAGGAAAAGACGCAGTCACATCCAGTCAGGACCTGTGCGAAAGAACCTGCAGCCCATGTCGGCACAGCGGAAACGGCAGCATTAGCAGACCCAGGGATGGGTAAGTACTGTGGAAAACATCTTCCTTCTACAAGTTACTAACACCTACAGATTAGGAATAATGGTTGTAAAACCCTTTAACAATGTTTGACTTCCTGAATTGTTGATCGCTCTCATTAAATCAGCCAGTGTAAAAGGACACTTAAATGTTCCAATCTTTATACTCAAAAGTTTGCTGCACTGCAGCACAGATTTACCAATTACACCGTTAATTGGTATATTATACACTAAGGCTATAGTTATTAACACTTCCTCTACTATACCCTTATCATCAGGGTTCTGTAGCTTGATATTTTACATGTTGTATGATATTGCAATAATGTAAGACAGTAATAATGTGCATTATACCTTTTTTATATATTACAAAAAGATAAATATTCACATAGAGATTTGGTATGAAGTGTTGGCCAATATTTCATACCAAATCATTATGTGAATAAATCACTGACTGTCTGAATGCACTCCAAAATGCCTGGGTGCCTCATACAGGTTATACTTACCCCACTCCTCTGCACCTGTGGTGCTCCTGATACCCGCACAGCCACCGCTGCATCTCCCTGGCACACAGATCAAAACATCCGGCAACGAGAGGTAGGGGTCAGCCAATAGCAGACTGCAACGGGAACAAGCCTCCCTAGCATCACCTGTGATCAGGAGCATCCCATCAGGAGCGACGCGAGTGCTGGGGAGTGGGGTAAGTATAACCTGTATGAGATGCCTAGACATCTTGGGGGGCATTATAGGGGTTGGATAACCCCTTTTATCTGGAAGTTCTGCCCTATGATAAAACGCTAGAAAATCTATAATGGATTGTAGAAATAAATGGAAGAAAATTGTTGTGAATCATCATATAAATGATGCTCTGAGGAGCACAAAATATGGCATAGCTGCTAATCAAATTTCAACCATGTTTGGTTCAGAATTCTATCAACCACAGGGGGAGATTTATCAAAAATGGTGTAAAGGAAAAACTGGCTTAGTTGCCCATAGCAACCAAACAAACTCTACCTTTTATTTTTCAGTGCTCCTTTGGAAAATGGAAGGTGGAATTTGATTGGTTGCTTATGGCAACTAAGCCCGTTTTCATTTACACCAGTTTTGATAAATCTCCTTCATATTCTATGTTGTAACATAGATTGTAGTGGATGGTTTCTGATGGTATCAATAGAATATCTAGTGTAACCAACCAATTCTCCCTCCTATGTACAACTGTCTTGGTTTGACATTAGGTTTTTTTTACATGACTAACTCAGGCATGTCTTAGGGAGGTAATAAATTGATGTACTGGGGAGCAAGAAATTATAGAAATCACAGAAGGCTATGAAAAGTATGAAAATGAGGGATGAAATGTAGAGGATAGCAAATGATATGTGAAATGTAATGTATACTTGAAAATAAAACAATATATAAAAGAATAATAAAGGCAACATAAAATGACTCAGCAAAAACATTTAACATTTAAAGGCATTTTACAGGATTTCATTGATGGCTTATCCTTAAGATAAAACACCAATGTTTAATTGATGAGGTTCCTATTCACGGGAGAAGAATAAACGGGCAGCAACCTTGATTAAACAACTTTCCCGGTGACCTCAGAATGTGTGGGGATGCAACGGTACTGCAGCTTACCTCAACAAACTGAAGGACAGGCCACAATGAAATATATCAGAAAACTTATTTAGGCATAATATAATGATGCCAATATTAGGCTATATTCATGCTGGTGTTAGTTGTGGCATATCAAAAGGGCTCGGTTTCTGTTCAGAAGGATGGGATTTAAAGGGGTTGTCCAGGATTAGAAAAAATCTGTATTTTTCTTCCATTAACAGCATCACTTCTGAACACTGACTATGAAAAGCCTTGTAGAACTATACACTATGGGTGGATGGAAGAAATTATGTTTCTGAAAAAAAGGTAAAAATGTCCCTCATTTATTCTAATTTTAAAAGCCTGGAAACATATTTTGTTAACAAATTAATTGATAAATTGTTGGTCAAGCGCAATTGTTGGTAAAGCGCTGTGGAATATCTCAATAAAATACAAAAAGGATGTCTTAGGTTAGAAAAAAATGGTTTATTTTTCAACTTAAAACAGCACCCCTTTTGCCCATGGGCTGCTTTCAGGCATCATCACCATCCAATTGAATGGAGATAAGCTACAGTACCAGACACAGCCCATGGTCAAGAGCGGCACTGTTTCAGGAAAAAATACATTTTTTTCTAATCTCATATAACCTTATGTACAACATTTAATAGACTGTTGATTAGACAAGTGATAAAAAAATGAAGTATTCAAACCTGATGTGTTATTTCAGTATCATTCTTGCTTTTTATTATTGCACTTCACAATGCGTTGTGAGAACATTTTAAAATTTGTACAAATGTGCACAAACTTATCTTCCTTTCTCTATATTTGTGTCTGGATAAATGGATGGGATGTTGAGTTGCTGGTTTTCTAAGTTGCAAATATGTTGCAAAAAACGCAAGCAGAAAACCCTTGTGTAAGCCTATCCTCTATAATTCTTATTATAATGTATCTCATATAACGCTATGTTTATTTTCTGTTGTGTTGACTAAGGAATTTTAAGATTCCACAAAATATCATATTCCATCAATAAAACCTTCAGAAATATAGCAGTGAAATGTAAACCACAGAGCCTCCATCTTCTTGATAAGCTTTCAGAATGTGTTCACATCTAATTTAATTGTAAATTAAACTTTTTGTTTTGTTTGGATAACACTTAGAAAAATCTTTGGCTTCTTTTTTAAAGTTTAGATATCGTCTATTAGTTTAGCATTTCAAACATAACTTATATATTCCAATAAACTGAGAGCAGCTAGTAGTTAAATCAGTTTAGTAAATGTGCAAGCAAAATGAACCACAATCTCTCTATTCTGTCGTCAAAAGCTTATGTTATATGAAATACGAATAACAGACTTTATGAGGCTAAGATATGATTATGTTATAGCTGTATGATCCCTTCCAAAGCATAAAGAAATTGGTTAGAAATTGAAGGAAAAAAAGAAGGTTTTAAGCTTTTAGGCTCTAATATCTGCAGGCTAAAAGGAATGATTGGTCCATACCCATAAATTCAATTCCAAGATGCTCTGCCAATGCAGAAAGTTGACAAAAAGAAAGAAAAGGGAAAAGTTTCAGAAAAGAGCAATACACTGTACTCCAAAATCAAATTATACATGAATACCATGGCTACTCTGTGTCTGTACATCGAAACAAGACATGTGATGGTAAATGTCTGAACTGAAGTGTCCATGTCTTATTTAATTTTTTTAATTTCAATTATAAACATAGACTTAAAATATCAACATGGAACACAGGAAGAAATCTGAATGTATACAGATATAGATGCATATATGTTCAGCTACATGTAAAAACATATAATTAACTATATTCCATTAGAGTATATCCTTAATTATCAATTTTTTTCTATATGTTATTCTGTTTGACATGGGTACTGTAATCATATTGTAAAATGTTACTTAGATTTAGCATCTGTACTTAGAGCTTAAACGCAGTTAACTTCATTAATGTATACTAACTACTGTACATAAAAAGAAACTCAATGATTTGCTTTTTTGTTTTTAAAACCTAACTACAGTCTACTTTATATCATACAGATATAAGATGGGCTTTAAAGCATTAAAAGGTTGTAGGCACTTCAGTACTAGCATTTAGAACATTACAATAAAAAGATAGCATATATACTAGCAATATCTAATCATTCAATGAAATATATCATTTTATAATGCAACTAAGAACTTAAATCCAAATGTAACAACAACAAATAAAAAAGAAAATTGGATTATCAGGATTTGTGGACGTCAATCAGTAACACTTCAAAGGAATATGTTAACTCAAAGGGCATCCATCCAGATTTCTTCCAAAGACGGCCATTAATAACAGCCTATATTGACACTGCTCATTAGACATTAGTTGCACACAAAGCTTGGTTAGTAGCATGCCCATGCATACATATTTTTGCATTTATGGCAGGAAATCTGGACTATTAGATTAATTTTCAGATGTAATTATGCAGCTTCCATGCGAAACAAATCAATCAGAAATTGATCTGCATATCTAGAATGTGATTTAGCTGTGCAGCTTAACAAGGTAACATGCTGAGAAAACATGCATTGTTCCCTAGCTCCTACACTAGCGAAGCAGCTAATCTGTCATTTTTATTCACAGCTACTCTTCTATTATGTTAGGCAAGGAACACTGTGTTTGGTTCATTACCTGCTAAACTAAAATCCTAACATGTATTATATTAACTTGAGAGTAAGGATATGCCAGAGTATATTGTGTTGCTTAAGGAATGTCATGCATTCTATACACTGTGTACCAGTGTGAAGTTATCTATCTCTTATAAATATATTAATATATGTGAAGTGTAGTTTTTTAAAGGGTTCTCTGAGATTTTCATATTAATAGACTATCCTCAAGGTAAGTCATGAATATGAGATGAAGGGGTCCGAGGTAGCAGGTTTCCAAGCATAGCACTGTCCACAAGATAGCAGCTGTGCTTGGAATTACAGGTCAGTTCGATTCACTTGAATGGGGTGAACAGCGCCTACTGTAGGTCATTTGATTGATGAAAGTCATGTCACATGGCCTAGGAAGAGCCTCTTCAAACAGCTGATTGGAGGGGGAGCAGGAGTTGGATCCCATCAATCTATAGTTGACTTATCCTAATAGGCCATCAATATAAAAATATTGGACCCCTTTAAAAACTTGAAGATATAATGATTAGAAATGTATTATAGGTCAAAGCAAGTCAGCTACTTTTCAGAAATATTTCAGGGGTTGAATATTCTTGTTCACTCTTAACAAGACCTATTAGAAAGGTGCATAATGTAATACAGTGCCTTGCGAAAGTATTCGGCCCCCTGCCTTTTGCCACATTTCAGGCTTCAAACAAAAAGATATAACATTTAAAATTTTTGGTGAAGAATCAACAACAAGTGGGTCACAATTGTGAAGTGGAACGAAATTTATTGGATCATTTAAACTTTTTTTGTAATAATAAAACTGAAAAGTGGGGTGTGCAAAATTATTCGGCCCCCTTGCATTAATACTTTGTTGCGCCACCTTTTGCTGTAATAACAGCTGCAAGTCGCTTGGGGTATGTCTCTATCAGTTTTGCACATCTAGAGACTGAAATTTTTGCCCATTGTTCCTTGCAAAACAGCTCGAGCTCTTTGAGGTTGGATGGAGAGTGTTTGTGAACAGCAGTTTTCAGCTCTTTCTACATATTCTCAATTGGATTCAGGTCTGGACTTTGACTTGGCCATTCTAAGACCTGGATATGTTTATTTTTGAACCATTCCATTGTAGATTTTGCTTTATGTTTGGAATCATTGTCTTGTTGGAAGATAAATCTCCGTCCTAGTCTCAGGTCTTTTGCAGACTCCAACAGGTTTTCATCCAGAATGGTCCTGTATTTGGCTCCATCCATCTTCCCATCAATTTTAACCATCTTCCCTGTCCCTGCTGATGAAAAGCAGGCCCAAACCATGATGCTGCCACCACCATTTTTGACAGTGGGCATGGTGTGTTCAGGGTGATGAGCTGTGTTGCTTTTACGCCAAACATATCGTTTTGATTGTTTCCAAAAAGTTCGATTTTGGTTTCATCTGACCAGAGCGCCTTCTTCCACATGTTTGGTGTGTCTCCCAGGTGGCTTGTGGCAAACTGTAAACAAGACTTTTTATGGATATCTTTCAGAAATGGCTTTCTTCTTGCCACTCTTCCATAAAGGCCAGATTTGTAAAGTGTTGGACTGATTGTTGTCCTATGGACAGACTCTTCCACATCAGCTGTAGATCTCTGCAGTTCATCCAGAGTGATCATGGGCCTCTTGGCTTCATCTCTGATCATTCTTCTCCTTGCTTGAGATGAAAGCTTAGAGGGAAGGCCGGGTCTTGGTAGATTTGCAGTGGTCTGATACTCCTTCCATTTCAATATGATCGCTTGCACAGTGCTCCTTGGGATGTTTAAAGCTTGGGAAATCTTTTGGTATCCAAATCTGGATTTAAACTTCTCCACAGCAGTATCACGGACCTGCCTGGTGTGTTCCTTGGTCTTCATGATGCTCTCTGTGCTTTAAACAGAACCCTGAGACTATCACAGAGCAGGTGCATTTATACAGAGACTTGATTACACAGGTGGATTCTATTTATCTTCATCAGTCATTTAGGACAACATTGGATCATTCAGAGATCCTCAATGAACTTCTGGAGTGAGTTTTCTGAACTGAAAGTAAATGGGCCGAATAATTTTGCACGCCCCAATTTTTAGTTTTATTATTACAAAAAAAAGTTTAAATGATCCAATAAATTTCGTTCCACTTCACAATTGTGACCCACTTGTTGTTGATTCTTCATTAAAAATGTAAAATGTTATATCTTTTTGTTTGAATCCTGAAATGTGGCAAAAGGTTGAAAAGTTCCAGGGGGCTGAATACTTTCGCAAGGCACTGTATATAGTGAAGGTAATCTTACCAGTGACTGTATTTGCGAGTTATAACCTCTCTTCAGATCCTTATCTGTGTCATGTTACCAGCACTTTGATTTCCAACGAACACTGGACAGGAAGTCGGTTACTTCTCTATTCATTCCTATGAGACTGACATTGAGGCTCCCCTAGGAATACATAAAGAAAATGACTTCTTGTCCACACATAAGATGCTGTGTTTTTTTGGAAGTCAGACTGCTGGTCACATAGGAACACGTTCCCTCAATAAGGAGCAGAAAACAAAAACAAAAGTGCACTGCTCTGCTATCTATAAAATTATTTATTAAAAATATACACAAAGAGAACTATAAATAAAAGGCTAGCTACGCGTTTTAGTGGCGGGCCGCCACCTTCATCAGGCTGTAAAGTCAGAAGAAAATACATACATTTTAATAGGGCTAACCACAACAGATGGTAATCAGGCCAATTAAAATATAAAGACATCCAGAATACATGGAGTTATTTTTGATACTGCTTGTCACATGACACAGCTAAGAATCAGAAGGGAGGTTATAACTCACAAATACAGTCACTGGTAAGAAAATTACCTTCACTACAATTTACATCATATACCTTTCTCCCAGGTCACAGAATAAAGAATTTTGTGGGAGTGCTTCTTTAATTAGACTAGTGCATGTCTGCATGGTACACTGAATGAAATGGTAGTCTAAACTGGACACCTGAACAGGGCAGACAGAGGTCAGTATACCTGTAGATAGATAGATAGATAGATAGATAGATAGATAGATAGATAGATAGATAGATCTACCCGAATTCTCCTAAATCGAATAATTAGAAATTCTATAGAATCCAAATGTTTTGGAAAATGTGGGTCAAATTTTGATTCTATAGAATCAATTTGCTCATCTCTAATACATAGTGCATTTGGAAAGTCTTTAGACCCATTCACTTTTATCACATTTTGTTATGCTCCAGCCTTGTGCTAAAATTTAAAATTAAAAAAAAAAATGTCCCCATCGTTCTGCAATTAATACCCCATAATGACAAAGTGAAAACAGAATGTTCAAAATCTTTTCTAATTTATTGAAAATGAAAAACTAATATATTACACTAGTATTCAGTCACTTTACTCAGTACTTAGTAAAAGTACCTTTAGTAGCAATTACAGCATCCAGTCTTCTTGGGTATGATACCACAAGCTTCACACACTTGAATTTGGGGATTTTCTGAAATTCTTCTGTGCAGATCCTCTCAGGCTCTGTCAGGTTGCATTGGGACTGTCGATAGACAGCCATTTATAGGTCTCTTCAGATATATTCAATTGGGCTCAAGTCAGAGCTCTTGTTGAGTCACTCAGGACATTCAAGGAGTTGTCCCTGTGTTGTCTTGACTGCCTGCTTAAAGTCACTGTCTTGTTAGAAGGTAAACCTTTGGTCTAGTCTGAGGTCCAGAGTACTCTGGATCAGGGTTTCACTAGGAAAATTTCTGTGCTTTGCTTAATTCAACTTTTCCTCAACTTTAACAAATCTACATGTTACAGCTGCTAAAAAATACCTCTACAGCATGATGCTGCTATCCTGCCTGCTTTCCTCCAAACATAACGTTTAGAATTGGGGCCAAAAAGTTCAATTTTGGTTTAACCAGACTAGAAAATCTTGTTTCTCACAGTCCAAGAGTCCTTTAGGTGCTTTTTTACAAACTTCTATGTGTCATACTCAGGAGAGGTTTCTTTCTGGTCATTCTGCCATAAACCCCAGATTGATGGAATGCAGTGATGGTGGAATTTTTGGAAGTTTCTGTTGGCAGCTGTGAGATCTTATATAGACAGGGAATGTGTCTTTCCAAATCATGTCCAATCAACTGAATTTACCACAGGTGGACTCCAATCAAGGTGTAGAAATATCTCAAAGATAATCAAGAGAAACTGGAGGCTCCAGGGCTAAATTTCAAGTGTCAAAGCAAATGGTCTGAAATGTTAATTTTTCCTTTTTAATACATTTTAAAACATTTCTAAAATTCGATTTCTGTTTTACTTTTTCATTAAGTGGGATTGAGTGCAGATTGATGGGGAAAACAATATTTTTTTCAATTATTTCAGTACAAGGCCGCAACTTAACAACATTTTAAAAAAAGAGAAAGGGTCTGAAGACGTTTGTATTGCACTGTACATATGCTGGTATACCTGCAGTGTTCACAGAGGTGCCACCTATCAACCAAGTAGTAATCTACCTGGTTTTTTTTGGCTATGTCTTGGAACTGAGACTACTGTATGTAAAAAGTCTTGGGTTGCAAGGATAAGATTGAAGCATAAACAAAATAAGCCTATATCTATAGTACAGTATGTATTTAGATATAGAGGGCAAAAAACACAGTTTTACAAATCACTGGTTTGAGATCAAAGCATATATACAATGCCGTAGATTTACTAATGTATCTGTGTTTAGAATCTGTCTAAAAGTGGCTCAAATTGGAGGAAACTAGGGTTTCTACAATGTTTTCTTAATTGTTCGAAAAAGGGGTGGTTCTTAGTAGGATGGGTGTGGCTCCAAATTGGCAAAAAAATGGTGTAAAATTCTGTCTCAAAGCTAGCCATTCAATAGCTATTATAGAGCTAAAAAAAAAGCTTAAGTAAATCTGGGCTATAATTGTGTACATAACAATAACTTTTTTTCTTCATGCTTTGTGCATTTGTAAAGTACAAAACTAAATAACTGAATTCCCCAGCTTGAAATACTGATATAAGATGGGATAATTGGAAAACCTATAATTTTCATCTTTTAAAGCCACTATTTAACCTCTGTTGACTTTTCTTTATGTACGGACAAGTATTTAACCCTTAATGTCCTGCCTATTTTGGGCCTTAAAAAACTGGTAATATTTTTTATCCTCAAATTCCATAAGACTCCATTTCCATGTTCCCGAACAGCATTCAATGGGAATATTCAGACATCCAATATTTTGTCCTGTGGAACATAAGTCCACAGAAAAGCATGCACTTTCTAGACCAAACTTGTGGATTTAAGTATTTTGGTCTATTAAAAGCACAGATAGCATGCAAATGTCATCCAAGTTTGGCCCCTTTCTTATGGATCTTTGCTAGGAGATGCACTGGAAATCTTTTTTTAGGTCTAGCAATGCACAGTAGGATATAGTTAAGTGCAAATGGGCAACTTTTAGTTTTTTTCACGCACTTGAAAAAACGGATGATACACGGAAGGCAATATATGGATACACTGAACAAAAACAGACACAACACGGAAACTAACCATATTTTTGTTTATTTTTCCATCATTGCAGCTGTATGAGGGCTTGTTTTTTGCTGGACCATAGAATATAATAACTTTTTGCAGTCCGTATACTATAGTGATTAACTTTTATTATTTTTCAGATGGGAATGCAAAACAATGCAATTTAGCAATTTTGGGGGTTTTGTTTTTTTGAGTGTCATCTGTTGCGATCTGGTATAAGTGACATGATAACATGGATTGTGGGTTGGTACGATTATGGCTGTACCAATCTATTTTTTTATGTTTTACCACTTTTGCACAATAAAAAAAAATAATTTGTTTTTCTGTTGCTATATTCTGAGAGCCATAATTTTTTAAATTTTTCTATCTATGGAGATGTGTGAGGGCTTGGGATTTTTGCAGGGCAGAGTTATTGTTTTCATTGGTGCCATATTGGAGTGCATATGACTTCTATACTACATTTTTTTGAAGGCAAGGTGACCAATAAAACAGCAATTTTAGAATAGTTTTTTCAGGTTGTTTTCTGGTGCTTACCATGCGGATAATTTTATATTTCAGGTCATTATGGATGCTGGGAAACAATTATCCTTTCACTTTTAAAATATTTTTAAACATTTTATTAATTTTTCTTTTGACATTTTTTTCAGTCCTACAGTGGGCACTAACTGGCTCGGTGACTTCAGTATTGCAGTATATTTTGCTTGTCAGTATTATACTGACAGACATGACATGTGTATAAGAAAGACCTGGGTGCTGTGGTTAGACCCTGGCTGCCACAGCAGCCATCGACGCTCCATGATCATGTCATGGAGGGTTAATGGAGTGACACTGGTAACCCCTTGCCTCTGTCTGGCCACTTAGATGTCGTGGTCACTACTGATTATGGCATCTAGGGCATTGGGCTACTTTTATTGTAGATATCTCCAATCACAGAATTTGTGGCAGGAGAAGGCCTGTATAATACAGCCCCACTCCTGCTGCTGATCCAGAGAGTGCTTTCACAAGATCAGTATGATGAAAATGTACATCACGGTGCGGGAAGTAGCATCCAAACATGATGTGCATTAGTTTTGAGGAGGTTTTATGTCATGTGGTTTAAATACTGTAAATCGCTAAAGCGGTTTTCCAACATTTGCAGCAGTGTCTGTAATGCCCATATATTTCAATGGATAGAGCCTATGCATTTGCACAGCAATCTCTCCATTTATTCCATTTCTAGATGTCAAAGCAGGTGGTTGTTCCAGTGAGACCCCCACCTATCAGGTATTTATGATACGCCATAAATATCTGAAGAAGGAAAACCCTGTTAATAGCACATAGAAGTAATAATGTATGTGTGAACAATTTCTTTATTACTACAAATACCCACTGAACAATCTATCCCAGAAAGCATGAATATGAAAGCTTTGGTGTCTGCCAGTGAATACTGAGGTGTGCTATATCCACAAAAGATTATGATATGAGCAGATGGATTTTAAACTTTTTTTATGTCTCCAGATAAGTCTGAAAGATGTAATGAATTTATGAATGGGTCTTTATATTTGAGTGAATCTATACATTGGTCAAAAGCTATATCAATAATTGAGGCTATACTTGACACTATGTATAAAGACATTATAATCAAATATTTAGTATGACCAAGTGGAATAAGTTATAAAAAAATATAAAATGAACTCTTCCCTGCTCCCCTTAATCTAAGCTACTTGAGCGTTGTTTTCCCATGAAATATATTAAGTCCTAGAGAGTCTTGATTCTAAAATGTTGTGCTAGTTACGGCAGAAATTTTGGCTCTCTAGTGTGTAGATGTTTTTTATGTGTTATCGTGTCTATAGATAGATCTATAAGTTCAGATGTAGAAATATTTCAAGCTTAAAAATAAACATCTGGAGACATGTCTGCAAACTGGACAGCTAAATAAATTAACTTCTAAAAATATTCTTTTTTCTCAAAATAAAAACATGAATGAGTGTGTGTATGTGTATATATATATATATATATATATATATATATATATATATATATATATATTTATATTGTGTGGCCAAAACACATATATTAACTAGTATACTTATGTGAGGAAGATCTCACGTGTGTTTTTCTTTTCTTACCTTTACAGTGGCTAAAACTCTTTTTAATAAAATAAAACATGCATGCCCATTGACATTGGTGCATCAGAGAGATATTGCAATAATAAAAATAATAATAATCCATTATTATTATTTTATTTCATGCTACAGGCAGAGCAAACAGTACTGAGCCTAGTAGAGAATAAAACATTGAGTACTAGGTGAGATCTGAAGAGAGATTCAGCAATGAGAAAGCAGCACCAATTGAGCATGCTCCTATTCAGGCAGAGACAGAAAGGAAGTGGACGTACTGTAGAAGCTGGCCATTACGTAGTGTTGGCAGCGATCACCAGTATATTCATTTGGGCACCTGAGAGGAAAGACAAAAAAGGGTGGAGAAAACAGAGAAAAAGAGAAGAGTTGAATATATGCCAAGAAAGAAGATCCTTCAAGTGTAAACTGATTGTTCTTGGAGGTCCAACATCAAAGATAGAGTTTTACTTTGTGTACTGGCATGACTTTCTGTTTCAATTGCAATGAAATAAGAAATTAGCAAAATTTGCCCCAGTTTATAACACCAAAAGGAATTTTGCATAGTTAATTCACTGAATGACTGATTCACTTCTCTTGTTGGAGATAATTAATTCACTGATTGCATGGTTGTGATGAAAGTCATGTGTGGTACAAAAAGAAACCGTTGTCTCTAACAAAAGACCACACCAAGAATGTCTGATTCATTTTATTTATTTGTTGCTGCATTTGGAGGATGAAGAAATCAAATCAGATTATTGGGACATACTTTCTGGTCTTATGACTCTCACAGGGTCAGTCGCAGTACATCTTGCTCCAGTGAATCCAGGTTTGCACCTAAAGGGTAAAAACGTGATGAGCCAAACAAAATTTAAAAACAAAAGAAAAAAAACTAAAAAAAAAGGAAAAGAAAAATGGTATCCATCTGAATGCGTTCTCCTGTAGGACATGATAAAAAAAAACTTCACTTTTCAAAAGTGTAACATAAACCTCTAACATGCTGGATGAAAAGCGATGCTTAAATGAGGCATGAACCCATGACGACAATGTAATGGTTGCAGTAAATATATGTATAAGTGAAGAAGGTAAATGTAATACAGTACAACCAGATTTACCAAAAAGAATGCCTAAAATTTCCTTCAAGCCAATAATGCAAGTAGGGCACTATGTACATAGGATTTGGTCATTATAGTACAAATTCCAAAACCTAGGTAATGTTCCTCATCTGAAGAGGACAATTGCAGTGGGTTTGTACTATTCTTAGTTTTCTTTGATACTATTAACCCTTTTAGTCCAGTTGGAGCAGGGGCCTACTAAAAGCCACAGTACTGAAATAGAAAACACCAGTAGGAGAGCAACCATGTTTTTATCACATCCTTCGCCACACTCCAGGCAGCACAGTGAGGACTAGGACTTGAGAGGCTAAACAATCAACACCGCTTTAATTAAAATTTTGGTGCCTTCTTGAAGGACAGTTTGATCTTCTGGCACTATTGGTGGAGAGAGTTCTGCACTGAACTTTTGCAATAGTCATACAATAAATAGTAAGCTACTCAGACCAGTATTCACAAAGTCTTGTAAAAAGTTTATGAGCATACAACAAGATATATGAAGTTGACATGAAAGGGTGAAATAAAATTTGTTTTCTCTTTTAAGAAACTTTAGAAGGACTGTTACATTACAATATTTCAAAAGTATGTGTTAGAATTTGCCCAATTATCGCTTGTCTTACACCTAGGAAAGGTGTTTCACTTGTTAGTTATAAATTATCTAAGCTTCCATCGTTGGTGGTATGTGCGATCACAAATAACTCAGTGGAGATAATATAAAAGGGTCATTTCATACATTATATAGATGTTATTAAACGTAGACACATTGTAAACTGGAAAGTCTATGATAATTAAGGTCAAATTGATGCGTTATGCTTAAAGAAATGACTTCAATTGCTATGAATTCGGTGGGTTGTCACATATACATCTGCGATAAATATGACATCACCGGATTTCATGTGTGAGGCATGCGGCAGAATTGAATGGGGGATTTGCAATAATCAGGAGAATTTTAGGGTTGCATTCTAAGGAACTTTCTATTGGCTGACCCATTATGATAAACAGGGGCAGACTGGGAACCTAAAGTGGCCCTGGAAAAAATATTAACAGTGGCCCCATTTTTTTGTTGGGTCCAAACTGATGGAAGCCAGGGTTAGCAATAGCATATTGTGGCACATTATACCACCCCAATAGAACCAAATATCACAGTCCATCACAAAATACTGCCAGCAGCACAAAATACATCCCTAAAAACCTCCACTGGCCGCACCCTTGGGCATCGGCCCACCGGGAGATTTCCCTGTAAGGTCTATTGCCCATAGGCCCCTGATGATAGAATATTAATAGAAACAACCAAGACAAACATCTTTTCTTCAATTTCTGCTGATGTTCCTCTAGATATGGATTAGAAAATCTCAAAAGTGGGGTAGACTTATCAAAATATGAATACAAATGTATAGGAGCAAACAACGGCAGCTCTCATTTTTCTGCACACCTTATTGAAAAGCTCTTTTTCTCCAGTTTTCATAGGTCTCCCCCAAATCTGACACTATAATGAAATTCAACAATTCATGCATGTTAAAGGGTCCCTGTGTTTTGAAAAACACAGTTGATACGTCATACAACAAAGCTTTGGTGGGGGTCTCAGCAATGATCATTAGAACAAGGAGAGAGAAACACTTGTGTATTGCGCTCTCTCTCCTCACTGCTGAAGAGGAAGTGAGGTGGACTTTATAGAAAGTCTATGGGCCCATCTCGATCCTGTCCCCAACGGCTAAGATTTAGAGTGCAATATATGAGCACCTCTCTCTCCTTGTTCTAGCAATTGGTGGGGATCTCACCACTCATATCTATGACATTTCAAAAGTTTCACATAGTCCATTATTCCCTCTTTCAATTAACTCAACATAGTACTAACATAAATGTTTTGGTCAACAGTAAAAACAGTAAAATAATGTAAGGTAACATCCAGAGCCATGCAGTACTGTTATTATTCTGTATATGAAATCTTATTTTGTGATCACATGCTGCTTTTCATTGCTTCTTCTTTGTGCACATAGAATTGGCACCATTCTGATACCCACACATAGGCAAATGGTTGCTAGTGGTTGATTAAACCTGTGTTTATAGAATGTTCTTGTCATCAAATTGAATTGGACCATATATTAGTTTAAAGGGGTTTTCCGGGAATTTTAGATTGATGGCCTATCCTCAAGAAAGGTCATCAATATCCAATGGGCAGGGGTTTGCAGCGCTTAAGGCCTACAGCTGATCAGCAGGGTTACCTGGAGTCAGACCTCCACCTATCTGATATTGAGGACCTATACTGAGGAACGACTATCAATATCAAATCCCCGGAAAACCCCTTTAATGTGTTGGTGAAATAATTAAGGCTTAATGTATGATTCGAGAGCTGAATTGAGCATGAAACTTATGATTTTAATAACACAATACTCATGGCTGAATATTAACTTGCAGAGCCAAAGGTATATAGTAAATAGTCTTACTTGCACATGTATTTTTTGGTGGTGCTGCTTGTAATTCCATTGATCACGTAACATTCACCACCATTAACACAGAACGTCTTCTCTTTTTCTGCACATCTTGATAGATGTCCTACAGCTGTAAAGAAAGTAAAAAACAAAAAGCGGTTACATTTACTAATATATTCATTCTGATTATTATACTATTTATACTGATTTAATTGAAAATTTATTACAGATGCTGAGTTATTCAATAAAATCTATCTGTGTAGCGCCACCTGCTGTTTGCTCTCTTTCTAATTTCTCTGTCCTGCTCAATGAGATGGAAGCACATGCTCAGTTCCATCGTTCAACAGACACTAGCTGGAGCAGACAGGACTCACTCTCTGATAAAGGACACATCCCTAAGCTGCCAGCTCCAACTAAATCTAGCAGAACAATGAATGTGGAGATCTCTGGATCCATGTGAAATACAGGGCTGGTTCTAGCTTTATTAGAAAGAGGTTGTCAAGTACTAGATTATGTATAATTTTCAATTTTTACATTAATCATGTGGTACTAACAACTTTTACAATAGACACAATTTTTCTGTCTGTATTCCTTAAATGGGTTTTCCAGAATTGTAATATTGACTATCAATGCTTGATGGCAGTTCAACTTCCATCACCCCTGCTGATGAGCTGGTTGTAGGGACCATTGCACTTAGACAAGGCAGCTTCTTCATTATCAGGCACAGTGCCATACATTATTTACTGGCTGCGTACTCTGCGCCATTCACAAAATGCGTGGCACTGTAAACTGTGAAGAGGCCAAATCAATCACCAAAATAATTTGCAGGGGCAAAGGTCAGACACCCCATCGATCTAATAGTGACGGCCTATCCGAAATATGAAATTTCCTCTCAACCCCCCTTTAAATGGAAAATTCAGGCAAAAACAATTTAATATTTCATGGACAAAACCATTTTAGTTGTAAAGTGTACTTTAAGGTTCCAAATAAACTTTTGTCATATGGATGAATGATGTTTTAATGTCACATTGGGTTGCAGAAGAATGTTGTTTACAGCTACTCTGCACTGCACCCCATGATTAGCTGTAGTTCAGTAGTTCCCATATACCAGTTCCTAGTTTCTAATTCCAAACATAAAATGGATTATCAAAACCAAAATTAGCAGAGATCTGATATCATATAGTTTCAGCCAACACTTACTTGCATTTTAAAATAGAAACTTACAGAACAAGAACCGATTGCTGACTAGTTTCAAAGCAGAAATCACAGGGGTTCTTGGTCTATATTAGAGAGTGAGCAGTGAAGGACTACATCTGTTTTCCAAACTGCCATGGATGAGAACATGTTGTGGATGTCACACACCACTGTGATATTGTGACATGTGAAATATCCTTATGCAATAATATATATATATTCATTTAACACATTACATACCATTCATTCATACAGTATTCAATAATAATTGCTACATCAATTATTATTTAGGCACAAAGGATTCCCTACTTGTCACACGCTTTGACCATCCAAACTGAGATCTAAGTTGGCCATTTTTTAGAAGATATGTTAGTAGATGTCAAAACTGGAGACTATTAAGTTTGTGAAGATGACTTTTACAAGTTGATAAACACTTGTAGAAAAGGAGCTAGTCAGGAGAAATCCGTGCATATACAATGGGTCCAGCCAACATTTTTTAAACATGTATGGCTACCTAAACTCAACTCTGTTCTTCTGAAAGTTTGCTCCATGCACAAACAAACAATAGGACACAACACCATTCTAAGTAAACATGGTCTAATGACTATAAAATTACTTTGTTTTAAAAAATTTCTCATGCATTTTTCCCTCAACTTCAGATTGCTAATGTTATGTATCAAGCAATTCTTCAACAATCACATGTTAAGTAACACAACTATGACTATGTGTTATATGTGAATATTCACTGCTAAAGTATATTCTACTTGGAATTGGAACCATTTCTTCCTAGCTTCCACAGGGACTACGCATAGCACAAGTCTCAGATAATTTATCTGCTGGACAAACACTGAGGAGATAATACTGGACAATGTATTTCCTGGAAGCATGTCCAAAAAGAAGAAAACACAGTCTTTATTGTATTTAGAGATAATAGCATACCAAATATTTCAAAGTGTGTTGTCCTGTTAAAATAACATGAAGGATCACATGATATCGCTTAGAAACAGGGTTAAGATGAGGCATATAATCCTTACCTGAAATGGCTACATGCATCCTGGTTACAAAGAACCTCTGCTCAACTACTAAGCAAAGTCAACTGCCTACTGGGGTTATATCTCATAGAGGTATGCGTTTTAAAGCATAGCACACAACCGTGCATACTGTGCCAAGTACTGATTGAATGTACAGTATTTCAGCTTCCGGAAGTTGTGTAAGCACTTTTTAAATACTTAATTGGGGACTAGATTTCTATTAAGAACTAGAGGTGTTGCAAGAAATATTGCCTGATTAGTAGAGCACAACGAACATATGTTATGATTTCATATCACTATGCCCAGAAACTTTCAATGTTTTTTGTCAGCACAAATCACAGCTGAAACAGCCTGCCGGAATTATATAAGTGTTAAAGAAGCCTTAGTGATCAACCTCCATGAGTCAACGCTTTTTAAAGGGTTTTCCAAGATTTCCTCTGGATAGGTCATCAGTATCTGATCAGTGGGGGTCTGATACCGGGGATCCCTGCCGATCAGCTGCTTTGAGAAGGCACAATGCCTTCTCCTTACTCACCAAGCACAGCACTGTACATTGTATAGCAACTCAGGCTTATTCACTACTGCCAGCGCCGCTGCCTTCTTGAACAGCTGAAACCCATAAATGGAAATATTAATCAAAGTATTAGTATATATGATTATTATGCTGTAAGCCAAAGGGATCTAAGAAAAGAATGCCACCTAGACTGCGGAGGTTTTAGAGGCAACTGCATCTATTCGATTTCACGTCTGGTTGGACAGGTTTGACATCTGCAGTAACTTTTGTGAGTATAGATTAGCCAAATCTTTATCGCAGGATTTCCTGAGCAAATTGTAACTGTCAAGCAGTCCTCGGAGAGATACAGCATTGTTATGGTAAAAGCTCATGCATTCCTAGGCAGGTTCAGCTGGCAGGTATTAGTGAACTTCACAAGAATCTATGTGGAAGAATAGGGAAAGTATATCATTTTCTGGCATATATAATGTAAAATGAAATGTGATAAATACTGGAAACGCTCTTCAAATTAATTAAGTCAATATACTTAAATATATTGATTCTTAGTTAGAAAAATTATTTGAGTTATTTTATGTAATATAGGTCATTCTAAATGGAATCAAACAGATTAATGAATAATCTGTTGTAAAATTCGAGTTTGTCGCTTTCTACAATACAAGACATGATGCAGGGCTTTACGCTTCCTCTAGATAGCGATGCATGCTGATACAATTTTAACAAGGATGATTGTATACACTGGAATCAAAGTGTTAATCCAAGCAAGACATATATCAGTTTGTTCTGACAGCATTTTATGACTATTGAACTCTGACCAGATTGTACAGAAATTTCAGGGGTATGTACTAATGTAATGACAGCCAGATAAGTTTTAGGTACAGATCAAAGTAATTCTTTGTTTGACAGCATCCAGATTCTGAATGGGTTAAATAGCTATGGTCTTTATCTCCAACAGAATCCAGATTTAGCAGGAACATTCAAGGAAAAGTGGTAAATTCTCAGTGTCAGTATGGTAGATTGCACAATCATCAGCATACAGTGTGTGTTCTTAAAGAAGTTCTCCCCATGAAAAAACTGAGTGGACTTACTAGTTCTTGTTTTGTTCAATATAACAAATGCAGACAATAAAAAATAAAATTGAAAAGCAGTGTGAAGAAACTGTGGAGTGGAGAGTATGGCGTAAACATTTTTTAATTTTTTTAATTTTATTTTCTAATCAGCACATTTAACTCTTTCCTATATAATTACGAATCATACTTGTGGCTAGACGCAACACAGAATAGAGTCCCATTCTACTTGCCATGTGCCGCCATGTGCTTGTTTTTTAATACTTGAATTTTTCATAAAATAACAATTGCAGAGCATTTTTTCTTTGAACTTGATGCTGTTCTCTTCCTTTCTTTTAACTCCTCGAAATGTATAAACAAATTAACAACCAGGTGTTACCAGTTGGGAGATGTATCTCCACACAGGCTGACATTATCCAGTCAGTGAAGATAGTGTGAGAATGTATAGGGATCCATCATTTGGATGAGGAACAGTAACACTCAGTTGTCAATTTATTCATAAATAGTATTTTACTAAAACAGACATAAAAGGAGAGGTGAAAGGTCCTTATTAACTGATCTAAATGGACAGTAGAGTTCCTCCAAAAGCTCTTCCAAGCATATTTAGTATCAACAGCATAAACGTTGGGTCTCTGATCTCCCCTACTCAACAATTTATAAAATGAGAGTGCTTCCCATCTATCTATCTATCTATCTATCTATCTATCTATCTATCTATCTATCTATCTCATATCTATCTAATCTACTTTATTTTCTTCAGCTTTTTACGTGTGACATAACCCTTGCCAATTTAATCCCATCACTGCTCTTCAGTGTTAAACTAAGGTCTTCTTGGGGTCATTTTCTCAAGAAAGCAAAGAACAGGATACTGAGGTCATATGAGGAAAGACCAGTATTGGCAGCAGATATAGAGATTATGGTGATGTAATTAGTGCTAATGTTTTAACCAGAAAATGACAGCTGGTAAGAATAATGGAGCTGGACGTAGGGTGCTCATTAGTCTGCTTGTAAGCTGAGCACTGGACACATGAAGACTGTGCACTGTATTAGTGTAGTATTATTGTGCATAGGCAGTAGTGGTGATACCCAGGACTATTACATCTGCAGAATGTTCTGTGTAAATAGCAAATCGTGGGTCATCATTTCTATAATATATTTTAACAATAAGATTTGCTTCGGGCTGTTTTTATCATGTACATTTTCTCCTTAATCGTTGCAGTCAATGTGATATGATGCAGCAATCACCTTAAATCTTATTCATTTCACAGGAACCATGAAGGTATTTGGAGCTCAACAAGTTGGTTGTTTATAGATCAGACATGCTAGGCCTCCATCCAAGCATAGAATATCTCAAGATCTCCCATTCATGTACACAAATCAGCAGAGGGCTGGAAATATGTCATTTCCATGAGCAATACTGCTTAAGTTGATCCAGACTTTCTCAGTAAGGGTAATAAAATGTGAAACTCAGCCACAGTCTGGGAACGTAAATACCACATTTGTATGAACAAATTAATTATCTAACTTTCCGTCTTTTTCAATGTTTTATTCTATGGTATGGATTCGCTCATTGAACACTTGAATAAACAAAACACTACATTACTAATTATTTTTCCACCATTGAGATATATGACTCAGGGATCAATGTTTTATTGAAGTATACATAATAAGATCTTGCTCCAGATAGGATGACCTGTGTGGACACAATGTCAATCGGTTCTCATGTTTCTGTCATGACTCTATATTCTATAAGCTTAATGAATTCTTCAAATACTGCACTGTTTTAAGACCAACATCTGGTGGGTATTATTATAAAGTAGTCTTTGTGGTTAGCAACTACCTTGCTATGTAGCACCATGGGACTACTATTCACAAAAAAGGGCTCACATATCAAAACTCAGATAAAAAGTAGTTGTGTAGTTTATAACAGCAGATTAGATAATTATTTTCATGTTCCCAGAGCAGCTCAAGTGATGGGTTGTTATGGGCAAAAATTAAATTTTTCCTTTATGATAGCTTGATATGCGAGGGCTCTAGTTACCAGATTGAAAATTTACTTTTACCCCAATTTGCCTGATATTTAAAACAAGTGAATCTATTAAACTTCAAATATGGCACATAGAGATGAGCGAACGTGCTCGAAACGAGCACTGTACCGCTCGGCTCCCCTGCGCTCGCGGCTGCCTGCGCCCATGCGAGAGCAGGGGAGCCGAGCGGTACATTGCTCGCTTCGAGCACGTTCACTCATCTCTAATGTCACATAAACAATACAACACTGTAAACTGTTAAACACAGAGTTAGATTAAATTTTCCCCACATTCCTCCCTAAAACTGGTATAATCAGAGCAATACATGAGGTAGGGGCAGAAATGAATACATAAAAAAAGGAAGGTTTGGTAACAAATTTATGAAGGAGACAAGAAGAAAGGCTTTTATAATACTGGGGCACGCACAGAACATAAATGCAAGTCAAGGCAACAAAAATAAAAAAAATAAAAAAACAAGGTGCCCTTATTAGTGATGCAATGTCTGATCAAATATGACCTCTACTATATAAACTCTTCCTATTTCAATGAAGGAAGCATCCTCTAACCGCACCAAGGTCACAATACAACACATTGTGCTGGTGGAGGCAAGACAAAAATAGACTTGGCTTTGGCTTTATTTGGTGTATTTTATTACAATCCACTAAAGCTGACTTGTGTATTTTCCTCTCTATTGAGGGCACCTTAATCAATGTTGAAATCCTTACAATGAAGATAAACATAGAATTCACAGGGAGGGTGTAATGTATAGTGCTTCACTTCTATATTGACTTTAATATAGAATTGAGTGTTTTTTTATCCTTAAAGGCCCACAAAAACTATTCTACATTTTTCAAACCAGCACCGTAATCTGAATACGTCTGTAATAGCAAATAATTAAAAAATTAGCACACCCCTTGAGCTGTGACAGGAAGTGAGATGCGGCAGAAAGAACATGCCCTCTGAAGGAAACACCTCCTGAGCTGCCAGCCTGATATAAATGTCAGAGCAACTGCAGCATTGAATGGAGAGATGTCTGGTTCCATGTGATGTACAGGGCTGATTCTGTCATATACTATATGATGTCTCATTTTCTATTTTTTACATTGATCATGAGATAACCTCTTTAAGGCCCCATTGAAATGGGTCAACACAGCAGGCAATTATTGGGAATGACCTGTCCAAGGACAAGGGAGCATGTCAACAACGGCAGTGCAGTAACATGTTAGTCACACAATGTATTATGCGACCTATGTGCTCATAGCATCCTCTGTCTACACATGCCTGGCCATATACAAGTACATTCTTGTACAGCCCTGTGCAGGCTGGATGTTTAGAACATATAAACTTTTCATTTTAAAGCATATTCTGAAAATAATTAGAAATTGGCCAACCCATTTAAATTAATTTTCTTGGTCCCCAAAAAGTTGTGGGGAAGGCCTGAATTCACTGGTGTCAGTGAACTTATTTGGGTACATCATTGCTACAGAGAGGCCATCACTGCATCCATGACATGCCTGACTACTCAGCTGACTGCTGAGGCCACTTATGGGCAGCACGTCATCATTGCAGCACTGGAAGCATAGACCTCTGGGATCACCAGAGCAGTAGCACTGGATCAAAGGAGGAAGAATCCCAGAAGCCGCACAATATGAATTACAGAAGAATCACTCTTTTGCTTTTACAGTATTTACTAAAGTTTATAGAGGTTTAATTGAAGTTATAAGATGATCTGAAGCTCCAACCCTGCTCCACAGATCAATAAATGAAAGGCTGGCGCCCACCACTGAGTGATGTTAGAGGCTGTGCGACCAGAATGACCCCATCTTTTCTTTTATGAAATCACTGCTCTTAGTTAAAATGACTTATTTTTCTCCTTTACTACAAATCTTATTTATGTCTTCACTGAAAAGCTTTTTGCTAAAATCTATAACCCAGTAACAGAAATGTGCTTAATGCATTAGCACTGCAAAAACTCAACAGAAAAAGTTCACCCTGTTAGGAAAGATTAATAAGGAAAATGGGTCAAGACTGGGTGAGCAGGCACATTTTTGTTTGCTTGCTAAATTGGCATGATAACTTCTATTAACGCAATTCATTTTATGACCTCTTGACCAGAAGTGCATGCATGTCTGTTCAGGCGAAACCATCTCTGACAGTTATTAAAGGGGTTGTCTCACTTCAGCAAGTGGTATTTGTCATGTAGAGAAAGTTAATACGAAACCCTTAGTAATGTATTTTGATTGTCCTTATTGCCTTCTTTGCTGGCTGGATTCGTTTTTCCATTACATAATCCCCTGCTCCATTTCCATGGTTATGACCACCCTGTAATCCAGCAGCAGTGGCCGTGCGTGCACACTATAGAAAAATGGGCTGGCCTATCTAGTGGCTGGGGCCGTGGAAGCGCACACAGGCTGGTGCTTTTTCCAATAGTTTGCAAGCATGCCCACTGATGCTGGACTGCAGGGTGGTTGTAACCATGGAAAGTTTGTTGTATCATGAATCCCATGCGAGATTTATGCCAGAATTCTGTCCATGCGCCTGATTTCTGAACCTGCAACAAAATTCTTTACAAGTTTAGAACTGTGGCATTTTTGATAGTAGGGAGGTTGGCATGTCAAAGCCTAATGCTCACACTAATAACATGCCAGCAAAGGTGTCTTTTATTTGAAGAGTTTACTAGGAGTAAATTTCGTCATATTAATGGACCAAGCCACAATTTAAACCATACAGCACCACCAAGTGGGGTTGCTATACCACATAAGGTATTGCAATCAGTGTCAAACTGAAATTCCTTGCGCCCACCTGAGGGCATGATTCTGAGGGCCCATAACAGGACTACATTATCAATAAGGTTTAATAGGATATCTGGTTTTAGGTAGACACAGTCTACAAACGTGCCTTGTACAAGAAAAGAATGGACCCCTTTTATGAAACAGCTGGTTTGTTGAGAGAGGTGCTCATCATAGAGTTCATTCCTAGAAAGTTATGTAATTGTGTACCAACTATTCTTCCAGATTGTAATCCACTAACAGCAATAACAACAAGATGGTAAAAAGATAGTGGTGGGCTCGTTTTCCTACTGTAGCTGCACAGGCTACACGTATAGTATATTCATCCTCAGCTGCAAATGAGATTGCCTTCTGCTAGACCTTTGGGGCCCATTATCAGCATACTACTTTTTTTGTCCAGCCGATTCTTGGCATATTTGCTGGGTAGTGACCAGATCTCTGCCAGACCCCATTATAGTCAATGTGGTCCAGCGGGCAGGCGTCAGTATCTGGCAACACCGAATTTGGAGAACTCCAGCAGGCTGTTCTCTACCAAAACTGCTTGCAAGAGATGCCACAGATGTGAAGTTTACATCACCTATAAGCATAAATGTTGAGCAAAGCATGTATGTTAGTTTTGGGTGCATTTTCAATAGTAAATCTGCCCCAATATTGTTGGTCATCAGTATGGATGGTATGAACATGAAAGCAAGTAATATCGTGCTGATAATGACTGTAAAAATAGTATTGCTACAGAATGCGCTGCCGTCTACGTAGGTATTTGAGCAAATTTGATTCAGAAATTTCTGCAGTCCTATACATTAGAGATGGGGTTGTGCTGTATCTGCAGCATGTGCATGGATGTCTTAAATAAATCTGCCACAAATATACCATTAAAGAAACTGGTCTAATTAGACGACCCCTTTTAGACTTTTCATTTGAATAGTTCTGATTCCCAGGAAGATAATGGAAAATGGAAATTATAGTTTGTTCAAGAAAAAATAATGTAATAAGTGATGCTTAGTGAAATGGGCTGGTCCTATATAATGTACAAACATACTACTTCAACACGGGGATATCATATTAAGTAAAACTCTTAATCTGCAAGCAGTTTTCTTTTAACTATCTGCTTAAGGGCATAATTTACATTTAAACCAAATTAATCACCACCAAATAGCAAGCTGTTCACTTAATCGGTATCTGGGCATTAACAACTGGCCTAATTTAATTATTCAATTTTGTGCCATCATAGCTTCGAATAGGCACTCCATCAATGTCACCTACAGACCAGAAGGAAGTGGAGCAGTTTCATTTTTAATGATTACTTAATTACCCTAAGTGGCTAAACAACAAAGTTTCCTTAACGTAAAGAAAGCTTAGTTTTGTACTTAACGTCAATGTGAAAAATGTAAATTTGTCACAAGCAGGGGCTGGAGAAATGTATTAGGAAGCAACCAGAAACATTGTTAAATTATATACTACAAAAAAAATAAAATCTAATAACTTTACTTAAGTATGTATGGCAAAAAGAAAACCATGCAAAAATGTATATATTTAGAATTGTATATTTATATACCTGAAAACGTATAACAACTTAAGTACGCTCAAACATAAAACTCATATCATCTGAATATACACTACAAAAATTTATTTCTCTCATGGCGACTCTGAAAATTAAAAAATAAAATTCATTGACTTGTTTAATTGATTATTCTGCATGGGTAGGAATGTTCTATTGAACATCACTCGAGGCAAGGCAGCAAAGACGAATCATTCATGAATATGATGCCTGAGGGAAATAGTATTTCTACAAATTGAATTGCTCTATCTTCAGAACTACTGAACAAAACTATACCTAACAGGCATATAGTAAATTGCTGACTCACAATGTGGAGGCGCATAGTCTGCTTGCTAACAAGCTAAGCACCTGGCCTTTCCATTGTGGCTTCCAGCACAATGCTAAATGAAGAAATAAATGTTTTCTCAAGGCATGCACATATTTTAGGATGTAATATAAACTGTAACCAGAAGCATATTTGGAAATGTTATGCAATTGTTAAGTTTATTGAAGCTATCTATCAAAAATGTAAAATTACACAATATTGCAAAATATATCTAATTAAAAATAAATTGATATTTTAATAGTAATAATATACATAATATTCTATTATTCTTAAACAGAAGGTGAGTAGAATGGTTGGGATAAAAAATTTAAACATTTCATATTAAATAATTCAAAATTTCTAACATTTCCTACCTTCCCATTTCTTATTGTTGCTTTTCAGCTTATGCTTTTCATTCAGGATAATGTTATTTCTCTTAAACTGACAAAAGTATAGTTGACATGCGTACAGTTGACTAACAGAACTACTGTACATTCATATAGGCCCATGGCCTACAAAACTGTTCTTCATATTGTAGGCCATGGCCTCATTATTCCAATGACTATACATGATGCAAGAAGTGTTGAAGCATTTTTAAAATATCCGCATTGTAAGGCCGCGTTCTATAAAATTATATAACTATTAAGATCAGCGGGGGTCCTACCACTGGGACCACAACTGATCACAGTAACGGGAACCTCAAACCCTGCGTAAACCCCTTAAACCATGAACCGTACAGCCAGTCCCTCATGGGTGCAACCAACTCCATTCATTTCTATGGGAGTTCCAGAGATAGTTGACTACTAATGGCTGTCTCTGGAACTCCCATAGAAATGAATGGAGCAGCTGCACGCAAAGTTATCCCCTATCCTATGTATTACTTTACATAACTGGAATACCCCTTTAAGCTAAGCAATGCCATTGACATCACAAGCTTTCTGTTGTGGGAGTACTGGAAGATAAATTGTTTGTTAGTGGAATTTCATTTCCATGGAGGACAGATTTTAAACCCGGAAGCTTCAAGTCACCTTTTTTTGATGAGTCTCTAGTCAGCTTGCTACCAACTACGCTTCTTGATCATGCTTGACAGCAATACTAGCCAAGAAATCCACATGAAAGCAAATTATGTGCCATCACCCAGATTGACTTTGCTAAAAGGCTGAATGAAATTGCCTCACACACGATCCATTAGGCAACTGGCAGAAAGCCAACTTGCTAGTAAATAGCTCCACATAGCGAGTTATGGTGATGACTGCCAGAGGATAACTATGTTATCAGGAATTTTGTTACATTAAATATTATGCCATCATTATACAGATTACCCAGCCATAAGAATCTCACAGCTACTGTCATATCTCATTAGGAAATGTTAATAATATCATGCAAATGACCATTACTTTCCAAATCTTAAGTGAGACTCATATAATTTTAAATTATTAATTATATAACATATACTAATACTATATAATGTATAATATCAATTTTAACTATATATATATATATATATATATATATATATATATATATATAGTAGACTAATAGAAAAAAAAACTTCATATCTAAATCACCAATTACCATTGTATCATAAAAGCAAATAAAGGTGCAACTTTCAAAAAGAAAGATACTACCAGTCTACTTATTCAATAGCAAACAAGTATCTGGAGAACCAGCTGTGTCACCCACAGAATGGGCTGCACATTTGTAATGGTATTGCCAGAACATCCACTCAAACACTTAGCAAGAGGAAGATGACCACAGTCTCCAGTATTGAAACATACATGTAGAGAAATCTTTATCGTATACTCAGAGTATGCACTGGCTCCAACCTGAAGATAAAAACCATGACTTAAACATTTTCAAACAATTTCTGCATTTTGGGTATGATTCCATTGTTTCAACACAGTAATAACCAATATAAATTCTTTAGTTCCCATTAGAGAACTAGGAACCACCTCAAAACCATTGTTTTCTAATGTTACTGTTGAGATAGTGCTGAATGCATCAATCATACTGCCTTGCCATATGCATGTGTTCAGAATGAACTCCAGTGCAATATTAACCATCTTTATATTAGGTTATTAGAATTGTCAAAGTTGTATAAAAAGTGAACACTAAAAACTACTATTGGTCCATGTAAGCATTCATTGAATCGACTAAAGAAGTAAGTACTAGTCATGTGTTGCTTGACTCCTGCCAGCAAGTTATGGCTATGCATGTCCAACACCAGCATTCCATACCAGGGACTGAGCACTCCAAAGAGGTAAGCTGTTTGCATTATTCAATATTATTTATTCCAAGGTCATCTGCATATCTGGAAGTGTTTAGACAGAAGATTTAGAAGAAATATATTTATCCAAGGTGAAAGAAAACATAGTGTACTTCAATTAGTACTAGCACAACCATAAAAAGACACAATGAGTACACAGAAATGACAAAAAGATGCAGACACTGAAAGTAATATACTTGAAGATCTTATCAAATATTCTTCTATTTTGTTTTAAGTTCCCACATTACTAAAGTAGAATATATCAGACTGCTTTTTATTGCTTGTCAATGCTTGACTCAATGCTATCTAATTTTTCTATGCACTAGGAATTTCTGGCTAGATGTCTCCTATACAGTTTTTAATGGAACAAGTAATATATTGACCAATATAGTTATCATCTCGGTATATTGCTCCCTCTGTTATACTGGATTTACAGAGCCTGATGGAGCGGGCGATTATCGTGAAGAAAGTGTTCCTTCCTAATAACTGCCTGCTCTTTGGTGGAGGTAAGAGCTGCATTTACATGCAGTGATCACAATCCCAGACTCCTCCTACAAAGGCTGCAGTGCAATCTGTGCCTGCAGAGATGAATGGTGAAGCAGGGAGCAGACGGCTTACTGCTTCACCATTCAGTGTGCTGGCCTGGAGGAGGACAGGAGCAGAGCTCCCTGGCGCTCTAGCAATGAGCGTTTCTATCTGTATTAATGGATGGATATCCCCTCCCCCTAGGCACGACACTTATTTCACTTATTTTGGAGTGCTTTCTCTTTTTTCCATTTTTGATTATCTATTTACCTACAGTCTTGGAGGGATTGCACCCATACTTCTATATATTGATAGTGCTTCTATATATTGACAGTGCTCTGTTGTAGTATTAAAAGCAGCTATGTATATGATTAACCAAAAAGACATGAAAAAAACAGCATAAATACAATAAAGTATTTACAAATGCACGTTTGTACATAAGCATATTGTGAAATATAGTAGAATCGCAAAGGAAACTGATCTAAATAATAGGATCTACTGTGTAGAGAAAGAATTGCTGTGACATATACAGTACAAATATATAAAACAAGAAACAATATGCTCACTTACAAAAGGGACTCAAACTGGAAATGGAAGTGATGGAGAAAAGTCAAGTCACTGCTGTCAAAGCACATACATGTAACCTCCACTAGGGTCAATTTCATAGGAAGCCAAATAACTTCTCCAGAAATATGAAAACTAGTGAAAGATAGATAGATAGATAGATAGATAGATAGATAGATAGATAGATAGATAGATAGATATCTGGAGGGGGACACAAGACAAGTGAGATGTAAAGTTAAAAATTCCATATCATATTAGTGTTTTATCATTGACACTAGACAGGTAGATGTTCTCATGTGTAGACTAGACAGTCATTTAACACAGCATGTAAATAGTTAAGAGAACCCGACAAGCCACAATTCTGATTAGGATGGAACACAGAGAAACAGTGGTCTTTCAGGAATGACCAGAAACAGAGTAAGATGACCTGCCAAAGGCCATAATAATCTAACTGCACTTCACTAAACATCTCCTATAATTAAATAAATGTGAATAGAAGGCTCAGCTAAAGTATGGCAATTTAACAGATCACTGATACACAGAGCATGGAATATGATCACTTAAATATTTAAAAGCAGACTTCTGCCGAAAACATTCATCTCTTTGTTCATACATTTTGTAATATTTTGGACTGAACTGTAATCTCTTGTCTGCATTTTCAGATATTTGGTTTGCACATTGGGTATTCAAGCTGTGTCTGTTGTTAAGTGGTGAGTCAGCAGATACATTATAAATCTCTGAATATTAAAGAAACTTGACAGCATCTCATTGACCTCCTGCATTACCACCAAGGAGAAGAGCAGGAAACGTGGCTGTCTGTTTTGTTCTTTTATTTAGCAGGTAGATTTCAGTATATTATCAAGGACACCACCCCGACATAAGGACACTATCTGTAAAGCTCCATATACTTTGTATGCATTCGCTGGTTCTGAAATTGAATGTACCAGTATAGGTAAATGAAATAAGCTTTTGTAAACTAAGGCAAAAAAATGTGTATATTTAAGTCATGAAACATTAACATTGTCTATGACTAAAGGGCAATTTTGGCCACAGATATGGTTCTCTTACATTAGTGAATTAATTTGGCTTAAAATATATTTGTAATCGGGCAGAAATATCCTGTATCCATTTCTTTATGAGGAAAACTTGATCCTTCCCAGGAGCCTGTGAGCTTGTTTGACATGAACCACTGGCTGGAGCAGCTATATGAACACTATGTTGGTCTATGGGGAAATAACTTACGTCAGTTGCCTAACAACTACATATTTCCTTCTTGATAGATCTGTTTAGCTGGTGGTAACACCGACTCAAACAGAATATAATATATCAAACTTTCAATTTTCAGATGCCGTTCCACAGGTTTATGGTTATGCATGAGATACAGTATATACGTAAAATTTCAAGAGCTTAATCTCCCAGGTTCAGGTCCATGTGTGGTCAAGAATGCATAAATGTGCTATACCTGTTGCTCTTTTGCTATTTGACACAAATGTCTGTATATAATAATCACTTAGTTTAATCAAAGGTGTTTTCCAGAAGTAGAACATTGATAATGTATCTTCAGTATGGGTCACCAATATTTGTTTGGTGGGGGTCCAACTAAGGCATACCCTCTGGTCAGCTTAGCCCTGTGGCTTCTTTTTAGGCCAGTGACATCACGTTCATCAGTTACGTGCCCTTAGAGACTTGGCCTAAGCTGCAGTACCAACCACAGTCACTATACAATATACGGCAATGTTTTTGGATGCTGTGAGGAGGCCACATCACTCACCGGAGCACCCTTCAAACAGCTGGGAGACCCTCACTGATCAGATATTGATGACCTATCTCGAGCATAGGTCATCAGTTTTCTACTCTTAGACAGGTGGTTTATACAACTCCATCACTTATGGTTCACTTTAGTTCAGAACCATTTCTAGTTACCTTCCAAAGGCCAATAACATGGATTATGGCCTAAAATCTAGATGCAGATTTCAGTTAACACATGATTTTAAAAAACGCTATCAAAAACTGCCACAAATGACATCTGTGATGCCAGCCTGTTCAATTTTGGGGAAAGGTATCAGATTTATTTATTCTATTCCCCGAACATGGGGCATTATAGGGGCAGACATCTTGCCTGAGCTATGACTGAAGGCAACCCTATTGACTTCTATGGGAGAGTTATCTAGGCATGCTCTGTGACCTGTGTAGAGGTCAGTGCACAAAGAAAGAATAGATCTGACGATCACCTATTGTGAATGATGGATCCGGTCTTATCTATAAACAGAGATGATATCACTACAGGAAGGTTGAGAATGACAGATAAGAAGATAACTGCAGTAAAGTGATCTATACAGACCAAGATGTGGCATCTATTATTAGGCTTAGTGGCCGGTGCAAAAAGTGCAGTATTTTATGTTTTTTTTTTTTAAATATAGATATTGACATTGAAAATAAAAAATAACCATAACCACAGATTTACTTACTTTATCTTACGTCCAATTCTATGCCAACTGTTACTTACTCTCTCTCTTTTTTTTTTTTTTACTTTTTTCTTTGTTCCTCTTAAAATGTCCCATTGGATATGATTGTGGTAATCTGACATGACATCTCCTAATGTGCTGCTATATTCTGTTATCCCTGAGGCAAATGTATCTAATAGGATAAAACAGTGTACCCAACCATACAAGAAGGTGTCACAATGTCTAAATATATGTGCAAAAATGGATTGTGCAAGCTGTTCTATAGCAAGGTGTTCCCCTCATTCCAGACATAAAGAGAGTTAGAGCATTCATTAGGAAAGTGGAAGATGGCTAGTAAAGGGCTGCTAACATACATTGTCCCTACAATAATGCTAATGGCAACTGATTTGTAATTCCTGACATTTTTTGTAAGACTGTAATTCCTGTAATGTATCTATTGCCTGTTGGAAGTTGGAAGGAAAATTAGAAAAAAGTGTAAGAGTTACACATTTTATTGCCTTTAGTGTATCTTTTATTTATTCATTTAAATGTATTGCAAGCGGACATCTGCAGCCAGTTATGAAATAGAATACCCCCCAGTATAAGGTGAGAGGCAATGGGAAGACTAAAAAGCTTTGGAAATACTAAGTAGATGAGCCTCATGCTAAGGTAATTGATCATTGAGGGACATCAATCATAGAAACAAGATTGCACATGTTAATGTGCACTTGAAATGGCTGACTTTGTTCCCAGCTTGCCTTAAGAACGGACATACTAGAAAAGCAAGGCTGAAAAGAGACGAGCTGCCAAATGTAACAGCTGACCCCAATAAAGGATATTTCATGCACGCTTAAATATTGGCAAACTGGCAAGATCTATAATACCAATCTGACCTGTGCAATGCAGAGTTGATAAGAACAGTACATTCAGAAAAACAATCCAACATAACAAGCATTAAAGCAAAAAGATTATTGATGACAGGAAAGGATCTTTGTATTGTAACGGTGGCATTACACTGCAACATCTCTGGGCAGTGCGAGCACCAATGGGAGATAAGATAACACATCCATCGGTGATCCTTTGCACAGACCTAATTATACATTCATATAAATGTGGGAGGAACGATTTCTGCCTCAGTCATTCCTTCCTCGTTCTGTTCATTATCGCCAGCAAATCCCTGATTACACAAGGAGATGTGCTGCCGACAATCAGGCATCTTTCATCCTGATAAAAGGTGCCTATCAGCCTTTTGTGGTCTCATAGTATTCCAGCCTTTTCATCATTCCTGTTGTTGATGTGTGCTGGATTTATAATGACATATGAGAAGAAAACAATTAAAAGTACCGCTATTTATATCAAGGTGGCAAATGCATTAGTCATCCTAAACTGTTGGTTACCCAGAGACAGCTAAGGGTACTCTATAATACCTGCTATAAAAGCAGCAATTCTTGCTGTATTCTGGTGAAACCCTAATCAGATATTTCCGACCTCCTGACTGAAAACAGTTTCATAGACATAACTATAAAAAGTTATGGGGGTCAGAAAATGGTAATGAAAAGAAAAAAAAATAATTTTTTCAACATTTTTTAAGTATTAAAACATGAAAAAAAATATAGAAATCAGATTAGATTTACCACATAGGGAACACTGTAAAAGCCAAACATAAAACTATGACTGAGTTCCTTTTTTCCCAGTTCCACCCCATTTGGAATTTTTCCCAGCTTCCCACTACATCATATGCAATATTAAATTTCCGACCTCCTGACTGGAAAGACTGGGTTAGCTAGAATATGCTGGGCCATACCTACATCCACCTTGACCATATAATATTCCCTCAATTACCCAAATTTATATACAGAAAACTGAGAAATTTATAAAGGAATATTCCCTGTGTCCCAGGAGATCAGCCCTGCTCTCCTTCCTCCTCCTTGTTCTTAATTCTGTATTACACAGTCCGAATTAACAGGCGATTGTCAGGAAGGATGCATTCCTTCCCGGCAATCATCTGCTCGCTATCAGAGGAGACCGCTGCTATTACCTGCAGCAAACTCCTCCTCAGTATAAGGAGAAGCAGTCTTTATACCATTGCTCTTGCCTATAATGAATCATTGTTTGCCGGCAGATCGTGATTAAACATCATGATCTGCCACCTGTAAACAATGATTTAATTTTAACCTGTCAAAAGATTTGGATTGCCCAATGAGTGATCATTTGACAACTTACTGGACAAAAAGATTGATAAGCACTCCTTCCATTGCTAAGCCTGCCCTACATGAACTACCAGTAAAAAATCAAACATATTAGCAGGAGAGTAACCCCTTAACAAGTAGATTAACAAGTAGATTTCCACTATCTATATTAAAAAAAATAAAAATAAAAAAAATAAAAATCTTGCAATTTTTACACTGGCCACTAGGCCTAAAATATGTCAAGACTTCCTGTTCTTTGAGAGCAACCACATCGACCATAGACACAATGGACAGGAGGGGACACCACTGACTTTCTAGGCATGCTCTGTGACCTGTGCAAAGGTCAGAGGTGAATATATAAGCTGTGATATCACCTATTGTGAATGGTGTATCCTGCGTTGCCTAGGTGATATCTGTCATTGTAATTCTGTCTGTGATGATAATGTGACAGCTTTTGAAAGGTTACTTGTACAGAACAGGAAATCTCAACATATTATTAAGCTTAGTGACCATTTCAAAAACTTCTGGATTTTAGGCATTTTATTTAATAATGTGACATGGGACATTAAAAGAAAAATCAGAAAAAAATCTAAAAAAAACAAGTTTTAAGATAAAAAGCATGATTTAAACAATAGGTAATTTTCTGATGATTCTGAAGATCATTCAATCCCAGACATATATATGAAATAAATGTGTACAGTGTTGAGATTTTCATAATCTCTTTCACCATTATATATTATGGTGCCCCATTTTGCACAAAAATAATTTTATTAAATTAAGAACAGGAATATAAACGCTATCACACACAAATATTTGACCAACATGTGTTCATATAACATTAATAGAGCTGTGTAGAAATAAATTCAGGTAACTATTGCTGGAGGACTGAAAGACTGGCCAATGATTTGTGCGTGTAGTGATACCTTTTATATTCCTACAGATTTAATAAAATTAACTAATATTAAGCAATTGAAAAGCAGGAATGTTGAGGTTTTTCTTTTCATAACTACTGGCAGGAAATCCATTCAACTGAGCACCTACTTAAACATGACCAGACTGCCAACTTGAAGCCCTCTATTATATATTATGGTTGATAAAAACAGAATAATCCCAAATTTCATTTTACAACATCATAAAGGGTTATATAATTTTGTTGAAGTATCGCACTAATCCCATAGGTAACCATCTAATAATACTCAGCCACAATTCTTTGGGGATAGTTGCAGTGTATTATGCAAATCATAAGAACATTAGGCAAAAGAAGGCTTGTCTTCAATAATAATAGAATTTTAAAAAATTAAAATAATAAAAATGGTATCACAAATATCTTATAGTCTAGAACTTTTTGGTATGGAAATCCTCATAATCTGCAACAAATACATCCTAAAGAAGACCATTGACAATCGACAACAAGCTCTGAAGATCAAGGAAATTTGCAGGAACCACTGTGAGACCAGTGGGTAAATTTACGTGTATGTATCTATGTATATATTGTTGTTCATATATTTGTGTATAGTATGTATTGTATTATGGTTGCATATTCAATAATAAACCCCTTTAGGAAGACCACTGTTAGCTTTTGGGCAGGCTCCATAGTAGCCGGGCAGTAGACACCCAGAAGCAATGTCCATGATCAGCAGGAAAGCCAATCATACACATTTAACCCCTAAGGTTCCAGGGTCAATTATTGCCATGGCATTCGAGCGGCGAAACCCTAAGAATGATCTTTGTCACTTGACCTCTCTAAAGAAAAATGTCATATACATGCTAAGATAATATCAATGAAAGCTAAAAACTGCCCCACAAAAATGAGCCCTCACATAGTTTCATAGACATAACTATAAAAAGTTATGGGGGTCAGAAAATGGTAATGAAAAGAAAAAAAACATCTTTTCAACATTTTTTAAGTATTAAAACATGAAAAAAACTATAGAAATCAGATTAGATTTACCACATAGGGAACACTGTAAAAGCCAAACATAAAACTATGACTGAGTTCCTTTTTTCCCAGTTCCACCCCATTTGGAATTTTTCCCAGCTTTCCACTACATCATATGCAATATTAAATGGTACCATTAAAAAGTACAACTTGTTCTGCAAAAAACAAGCCCACATATGTGAATGGAAAAATAAAAAAGGTTACAGCTCCACAAAGGCAGAGAGTAAAAAACAAAAATGCAAAAACAAAAAATTGCCCTGTCCCTAAACTGTTAAGTGCTCCTAAATAATGTTATCATTGCTACTTTTTATCTTTAGTAATAGTGTTAATTAAAGGGATATTCCCATCTCACAAATGTAGTTTGTATAGTTAGATATTGTCATACACGTATTATTACTAATAGAATGTATTTATATAAAATGTACCGTTTAGAAGATTTGCCTATTTGTATATCCATTGTCCCACAGACATCAGTCAGGCCGTTGCACCGTGGCCATGTAGTAGTGGTGGCCGGCTTGCTCCTTTTTAAACCCGCTCTGAGGTAACTGCTGTATTGTGAACACACATTGCATGAGCATGCGGAGACACATCTTAGGGTACGTTCACATCTGCGTTTTGGACGCTACCAGTCCAAAACTCAGACTTTATAAACGGATCCTGCTCCATAGAGATGAATTGATCTTGGAACAGGATCCGTTTCTCTGCGTTTTGGAAGCGGAGACAAAAATGCTACAACCTAAGATGTGTCTGCGCATGGTCATGCAATGTGCGTTCACAATACAGCAGTTACCTCACAGCAGGTTGAAAAGGAGCAAGCCGGCCACCACTACTACATGGCCACGGTGGCCGTAACTAGGGGCCAACGGCCTGACTGATCTGTGTGGGACAATGGATATACAAAAAGGCAAATCTTCTAAACGGTACATTTTATATAAATACATTCTATTAGTAAAAATATTGGAATGGCTATATCTAACTATACAAAATACATTTGTGAGATGGGTATACCCCTTTAATAACATTATCTTGATCATTATTCATGCAAATCATTTTCATAAATATCACAAATACTTTTTTATTCATCCCTTATGTTCAATTCATACTAGCCATTTGGATTTAACAGCTATTGCTTCTCCATTAACTTTTTGGCTGCATATAACTAAGCAAATTCATTTGGCATGGAACACTACTATTCAGCTACAATTTGTTAAAAACAATTTGCAAGAAATGTAATATGATTTTACAGTCTGGCCCAGATTTATTTTTAACTTTAGTATGGTTGTTTCACAAATCTAAAAATGCAATGGTGTTTTTCCAAAAAATGTTGTGTATAAAACCACCTTTAAAGTAGCCAAAGAGTCTTGAGAAGATTTCCAGTAATGCAAATGCTTGACTTGGTCACTCTACTAAGCTCTGATTCCCTATTCATTTTGGATCTGACAACAGCACATGTTCAAGTTCCTATGCTTTGGATATGGACAAATCCTGCTTAGAATAATAAAAGGCTCACACTAACCTCCTGGATCCTCCACCACTCCTATAACCACTCCAACAATTCCTGGGTACCCTGTCAGTCTCTGCTTCCTGGTCACTGTCAACATACAGGAAGTGACGGCTCAGGCAATTACTAGTCACCACTGAAACAAGTGATTGGATAGAGGGACTAGAAAGTAAAAACCAGAGAGGGACTCAGGAATAATCAGAAGAGGCGTGTCGAGTGATCATTGAGTATGACTTTATACATTTTTGCTACTGCTTACACACTCTTATGACATAGACATTGTCACCTGTCTGCTGGCACATTAACTGACCTAAAGCTAAGTCTTCAAATATCACATATCATGTTGTCTTCTGAACAGACAACCAGCTGTCTACAAGGAAACAGCTACTAAATCATAAGGGAGCAAAACTAATTAAAGCCTGAATGTGTAACAGAAGGGAGGCAGGACCTCAAAATGCTTTGTTGACAATGAACACTTAGTGGCAGAGGGCAGCCACAGAGATCACAGAGATGTTGCTTTCACCAAAATCCTTACTGTGCTGATTTATTATATACATGGTACAATAAATCCAAATTTATTTATTTACTTGAGATATGTGTCCCCCTTTGTAATTCGTGCATTTGGAATGTGAAACCTACATAAACACAGGAAGAACATACATACTACATGCAAATGTTGTCTTTGGCTGGATTCAAACCCACGATCCCAGTACACCAGGACAACAGTGCTAACCACTGGACCACCATACTGCCCTTATATGAATGAATAACCTGGCCTTACTGTTGCTGTATTTTGCACTCATCCTGCTTGACCTGCTGAATAGCAACAACCTGATTCATGTATTGGGTGACTATGCTTTATCTACATAGGCATATGGGAGCTGTGATGCCTCAGAGTGTTCTCTGATGATGTGCCCTCTGGTACCTATGTCCAGAAGAGGACTGGTCACTTTAAAACTGATTTGTAGAGAATGTGGTTTAGTATTAAGGATTCACACAAACTACTGTAGCATGGCTTTATAGAACGTTTGAGATGTAGGATCCAAAATACAGTACCAACAAAGGTTTACGGGGGCCTCTTACACCTTTGTACACCTCCTATTGTATGTAAATGTTTGTGGCACACTGTGCTGAATGCTGTATTATGGAAGTTCTTTGGGTAATAGGATTTTGTACATAAAAAAAGTGTGTGTACCTAGAATGCATACTACTCCACAGTACAAAAGCAAAGGGAACCTGGTGCCACAGTGTGTACCTACATTTAGGCCTCATGCACATTACTGTATTTATTCTATGTGCTATTCAATATTAAAATCTACTCCACACTGACCCATATAAGTCGATGGAGCTTCTCACACTACAGTCATATTCACAAATCTGTGTCAGATCTTATATTATTATATGACTGTCTGTAGCTCCCATTCTTGTCCATTTTTCAGATGAAAATAGCCCTTTTTATTGATGGGAGTGAGAAAAAAAATTCAATGTCCATTTCTCATTAATTAGTTTTTTTGCGGACAGAAAATTGGACAGAGACGTGTGCATGAGGACCAGTTTTATGTTCTAAGCAGCCTTTCAAATAGTGCTATAATATAAGTAACTAAGACATTGAGTATCCTTGAAATGAGACCATAATGATTTTATTTTTCATGGTGCCAAGTTCTTCATAAGTTATGATACATAAAAATGGACTACAAACACAATGTTCTGTAATTTTGCTAAGTAGCTCTTGGACCGGTGCTAGCATGATATTCCATGTGGAGCCATCGAAGCTCTTTACATGCCTGGTCTACATTATATTACTTATGTAAAAGACCAGCTGTCCTTACTAATCAATATTGATTCTGAATCAGATTTCTGAAACAAAAAGCCTTTTTTTTTAGCATCATGTAATAGATCCAATGCAGGCCTTTTCCACTTTGCAGTGAATCAACTATGTCGTATTAGTATGAAAGGACACGTTAGAGCTGGGCTTTCAGTAGACTATGCCAACCTTGACTCAGACATCTGTAAAGATAAATGGTGTAACGCCAATTCATATTCAGTAATGACATCTTCACAAAGCAAGATTCTTTAAGCGGACGTATCCATTACAATATTAAATATTGATGGTTTAATAGAAAAAGAACTAAATTAGCAGTGATGTAGCATGTGGTGGACACTCCCATGTATCCAGGAGACAATGAATACTTGAATTCAAAGGCTTCAAATACTTGAATTAAACCAGGTGCCTAGCTATGTTACTGCATTGTTGGATGACCGCTATTTCGTAAGCGTCTCTATACATGTCGCCACTAGTTTTATATATGATTTTTTTATAAAACCAGCACCATCGCTGTAATGTAACTAGCAGGAAGCTCAGAATTCAGCAGTGCTTTTCCGCATTCTACTCAGCTTATTAATAATGCAGACAAAGGCATTAGGCAGACAGGAAAAATGAAAGTATACTGAGACATTAAATTTCATCTACTGACTCTGATGCAGTATACTAACATTAAAAATGTTCACACGTTACACAGACACATTTATGACATATGTATTGGGTCATAATGCGTGTACATCAACTTACTCTTCTTATACCTTGTTTGACTTCAATTTCTATTTTCCTGCCCCCCCTTCCCCACCCCCCTTGATAATAAAGTAAAATCAATTATACATTACCGGGCTATGACCTTGAAGGATATATTTACGAGGAACCTGCTAACAATGTAGAGATGCATTCAACATGACAGGGCTGCTGCTGTGTGTGTCTGTGTCTATTTGTGTATTACTTCTAGAAGTACTGTGTGTTTTACAGTATGGTTTATATTGCATCTGTTGCACATTATACACTTCCAATGAATAGACTTTATGTGCTTACATTTATATGTAGCAGAGCTGACTGTTTTATGAAACTACTACTTTTATTTAGTTCAGATAAAAAAGGGTGTGTATGACCATTCATGTAGAGATAGATAGGAAGGCATAGATAGATAGATAGATAGATAGATAGATAGATAGATAGATAGATAGATAGATAGAGATTAGAGATCCAGATTAGATAGATATGGAGATAGACAGATATAAGATAGATAGATAATGAGACATAGATAATAGATAGATAAAGAGATAGATAGATAGATAGATAGATAGATAGATAGATAGATAGATAGATAGATAATGTTAGTAAAAGTTTCATAATTTATAAATTCAGAACATGTTTCTGTCCTTGTCCTTAAACCTTCACTGATACTAGCCTGTTAAGAAGTTGAATGAACAAGTACACCTCTCATATGACTGGACGCCTGCATACATGACAAGCCACAACAAACACGCACCATCATTCCAGAAGAAGGACACACTGTGACCAAGGTCGATACAATCAACTAAAGTAGGACTCAAAATTCTGATATACATACATGTCCATGGAGAATGACTAGCACAACTCAAGCAGACTTTGGGTGGCCTCAGCCCATGTTCCTTAGCACATTAAAATGCATCATTTTACTGCAATATTAATCACCTGCTACATGCCAAGTCTCAAACAAAATGAATGATCCCTGGGAGATTTTAAAGACCAAGGTCTTTCATTTACAGAAAGCCATGAGAAGAGTACATGGTGCTTACTGTTCCCTGAGTCGCTATTTTCAGGTCTCAACACACACCTTTGTTGAGTCTTATATACATTTTCGTGTTGAGGTTTATTGTGACGGTAGATGACGGTGATAACGTTTTATCATCAAACATGACCCTTATGCTAGGTATATCTAAAAACAGTACTCTGAATCATATAAATAGACACAAAGCATTTGCGAGCGGAACACAATAAAATGATCTGTTTATTGGTAAAAATTCATTGACATGGCGGTAACATACTCACCTTTTCTCGATGTGATCGATGTACTCGATTCTGTAGTTCCTAAATTATTTACAGTAGAAGGCTGATATAATTTTTCCACTGAAGTGTCTCTGGGTAAATTACTATCAGTGGGCAATGGCTTAAAAGTAGACTCTGTAAGTAAAAGTGAGGTTCCACTTTCCACAGTAACCTTAGTTTCGGTAGTAGGGATAACAAAAGGCAAGGTATATATAGATGATGGCGCCAATGTACTTGGTGCAGAGTCAGCATAGATAATAGGATCTTGGTTTATTCTATCAGGATCCAAATGAGTCGGAGAGTCATATTCAAATATTTTGTCTACAAATACCCACTTAAGGCCAGCAATGCAAAGGCAGAGACTTATCAGGCATGCCAGTATGGGAAGGATACAGATCTTTTCTGAGTTAAGACAGATTCTCAGCCTGTCTGCCTCCAGGCACACACAGCAGGTAATAGCGAGGCCTGCTATCCCCTGGGTAGTTCCATCCTCAGCTTGAGTCTCTGGCACGCTTCCTTCATCTTGAAGTTCAGTAGAGGGGGGGTCGGAGCTCTGCTCAGAGCACTGATTCTGAAAACCCTCTGCAGTATCCCCAGGCATCTTAAAGGCATCAATCTCAATCAGCTTGTCTTAGTAAAGCAGGAAGAACTTGTATATGGTCCATTACCAGAACAACGAGTGCATACAGTAAGAAGCTCTGCTGCATGTTACATTGCAAATCGATATGTAGTCCAAGCAGAAGATCAGTGAAAAGAATATATATGTATCTGGTCATGGAAACGCTTCATGCTCATCGGTAGCTGGATCTGCATACTCGGTACTCCCGATAAGATAGTTAGGTAAGCCAGTAACCAAGGGAGAATAGCTGCGTTCTCACCTGAAGCATGTGGTGATGGGATCTGCTTGGTAGAATGCAGATGTCATGAAGTAGCAAGAGCAAGAAAGGCAGTAAGACCGGCAGTAACAGCAGCAGTAGATGAGACAGCAGCAATATCATCCTGTTGTGTTAAAGCTAGCAGTTAAAGAGGCTGAATCATTACAGAGCAGCAGGTGCCTGCTCCGCAAGCATCACTGCAAGCACTATTGTTACAGGCTGGGACTTGCTAGAAGGATAGGGTGAGCTGCTGGTTACTCCCTTTTCTCCTCTTCAGCATCCTTTCCTCTTTAGCCCTTAGATCAGGATGCTTTTCCTTATCCACTCTACTAGTCACGTACCTTATCACTTAGATTCTCCTTTCCCTTCTGACTCCTCTCCCCCACCCACTGCAGGGCTGGTCTGAATAAAATCAGTGCATCAAGCATCCCAGTCCTAACAGTGACTTCCTACTTGATCCAATTAGAAGGAATGAAGGCCATCAAATCAAAGAGGAGACAGCAGGCAGCAGTTATGATCTCTCTCTCCTTCAGATTTTTCACCCTTCTCCTATGGTTAGGATAGGGAAAGGCGCAGCAATCGATTATAGCAAGGCTACAACAGGGAGGAGATGAAAATGGGTAGCTGTAGAGGCAGGACCCAGAGCCTAGCAGGTCTGATATTCGAGTCCTCCCCTGAGAGGCCCTTTTTTTCTAACTGCTGTTCCTTCCAGCCTGCTGTTCTTGTAAGTTTATCCATCGGTGAAACAGCAGTGTGTGAGATTGAAATAGTACAAGCCTTAATCCAAGATTATCTTTGGTAGATAGATGCACATGTGACTATTCAAGGACCCATTGCAGGTTTTTTTTTTTCACTAGAAGACATATGGTAATATACCCCTCCCAAAGCAACACAGTAAACCTAGACTTATAATGATAAGGTAGTAGACAATATGCAAAAGTGTCCACAAGAGATGTAACTGCAGTGAAAGGGGCTTGGAGATGGAGAATAGCTGACCAGAAAAAATGTGGGCAGTGACTGCAAGCATGCGACACATCCTTTTTGCTTAAATTCTGCAGACTAATGGAAGGTGTGGCCGTGAATTAGCAAAATCATGCTGTAGATTTGGAATATTAGACATCTTTTGTTTCCTATTCTACACATATCTTGAACTAAAGTGGATATATAATGTATAATATTGCATTATATATATATATATATATATATATATATATATATATTTTTTTTTTTTTTTAAAACCAGTTCCCTTGCAATAGAAACACAGTGGATAGTGTGTTACTACTCATTGCCAGCATGGTGGGTATTTTAACAAAATTGGTGAATTGTCTTTAGTACTTTCAGATTAACATTGATGACCTGGAGAGACGTTAGCAATATTTTTCATCTCCTGTCCTCTTGTGCAACACTATAGTAATGCAATGCATTGTGCTGAATGGCCATCTCATTTATGTGCAGACCATCTCAGTAAGGCCCCATGCACATGACCATATTTTTGTTCCGCATCCGATCTGCATTTTTTGCGGATCGGATGCGGAACCATACATTTCAATTGGGATGGACACTGTGTGCTGTCCGCATCCTTATGTTCTTTCCACCGGCTCACAAAAAAGACAGAACATGTCCTATTCTTGTCCATTTTCCGGACAAGGATAGGACATTTCTATAGGCAATAAAAAAATGACGGCATGCACATGGCCTTTTGGAGGACCGTAAAATACATAGAATGGTGTGCATGATGGCTAAGGCTATGTCAGTATATGAACATGAAATCCGGTTTTAAACAGTGTATGGTCACTGATTTGCAACCATAAAGATCAGTGTTTGCTGATGCATTTTCATTTCCTATATATTATCTCTGATGCAGCCAGGGGGCTGGTGGACATGTGCATTATAGGACAAAGAAGTGACAAAAGGGGGCACCTCCTATGGTTTTGAGTGGGCAAGAAAACAAGCTGCACCACATATGCCCATTAGCACTCAGAGGGCCCATTCAGTACCCACTTACATAGTAAAATATGGACTCTAATATACGAGGGAGTAAGATATGGTCTAATGTATACAAATTCATCTCTGAATACAGAATAACTCTAGGTATCATATTCTATAGGTCATTTGCACAGTTTTTAAATCTAGCACACTTTAAGGGAATGCCACCCATTAACACAGCATCATGTTCCAATTAATACACCCACTTGTATTTCACACCCTTTCCACACTGAACGGAAATAGACACTGGTGTCATTACACCCTGTAGGTAGAAAATTTCTGCACTTAACCAGTGGAATTTCAAGTAAAAACTGACAATATCTCAAGTAAACTTAGACAGGCTGTGTAGACCTGCACCAGATTATCACAGGAGCTCAGGCTGGATAATAAAGTGGTGCAAGGACAGACTCTATACCAACTATTGGTTGGCTTACTGTGCATTAGTATTTTATGCTAGAATTCTTGCAAAATTTTAAAGTAAAATGTTGCCTCTTAGGATACACCCTTTTCCCACTAAACATCACCTCTTTTTCTTAATTCAGATCCCTTGACAAGATAGACACAGTCGATTTTTCTGAAATTTCACCAACTGTGACAAATTGTGGCTCAAGTGTACTTATTTTAATAAATGAGGACCATTATATTGGAGAAGACTGGAGGAATGTGCTCTTGAGAAAAAATACTTGATTATATTCCTAAGTTTTTCTAAAAGAGCATTTCTACCCAAATACTTGTGTACTCAGTTTGCATCTGGTCAAAGTTGGTCATCTCATACCACACATCCCGGGATATCTCAAGCCAAGAGGAAGGGTACATCTGTATCCGCTGTGGATATTGTTAGGTTACAGTATTTTAGTAGAAGTGGAAAAGGTTTGAAAAACACAACTAACATTAGTCAATGTTAGTAGATGTAGGTCAGTGTTTTATCATTGCATTTTAATGCACCTTTCTTTGTCAATGGAGACTAAAAAATATGTACAGTGGCCTCTAGTTTTGGTATACACTTTTCTTTCTAGTTTTCCCATATTTTAAATTGCATCACAGGACAAATCCAAAATATATATATGCAAAAAACTTGGCAACAAAAAGTCATAACCATATAGCAGACTACTGCATAAAAACACTTTTCAGTATTCATGTGTTTGAACTGTGATAAAATGATCAAATTGTCTCTACAATCACAGGTATAGACTGATGCACAGTGTTATTATTTGCTGCCTAGTAAACATTTCATAGAGAGGCTGATTGCTGTCAAAAAATGATATGCAAATTACTAAGTAACGGTAAATCAGAACGTCAGCTGAGAGAGGAATAATTCTGCAGATCCAGTAAATGGAGCTGTTCTGGCATGTGAAACTGAAGTAGCACATGACTGGTTAGAGGGAGCACACATCTATCACAAGAAATCCTGTATCACACATTCATCTATCAACGATTAGTATAATACTACAAAACTGAAACCAACTTTAGCTTAGAAGCTATATCTGAAAGCCTTTGGAAAGGACGAATAACACACAAAAAGAACAATATACACTGTAAGCAATATACATGCATCCAATGCAATACTTCTACTGTAGAGGGCCTGCAAACTTATGTTCCATGATTTTTCTGCAAAGGATACAACATCTGTAGACCAGAGTGAAGAATTGCGTAATAAATTTCACTGTGAAAAATACCACAGGCTATTATAAATCAGAAAACACTAATATTCAAGCTGCAATTTTAAAATATGTTGACTTCAGCACTATACAGGAGATGCATTTCATCCAATTTTTCACTTAAGGCAATGAAGGAAAAATATGAAGCAACTAATAATAAAGAATCTAGGAAATAGCATTTATATTCTCCCAATGGCGTACATAAAGAAGTAAGGGCCCCATAGCAAGGATCAAACCAGGCCCCCCACACAGGAACCCTAAACCCCTTTCAATAAGCCTTGGGCCATTTTTTCACTGCCTCATTTGCTAAAAGTTGTTAATTTAGAGGCGAGAGTCCTGACCAAGTTTTCACCCCCAATAGAAGAGGGGATGATCCCAACTGGGTCTCTTGCCCTGGGCCCCATAGTAGTCGCATAGTCTGCCGCTATGGTTGTTACACCACTGTACTGTCCAGAAAAAGAGTGCCATTCAGGATAGTAAAAGAAGTTTAAACTGATTTGGCTTAAAGAGATTGTGTGGTCCCTGCGTATATGCCCTAATAGGGAAAATGGACATCCTAGAGGAGTGCTCCTTCCTAAAGTGATCAGACCAAAGAATCTAAAAGCAGTGGCTTCTGCTCTGAAGGACTCGGTATGACCATGTATCATATGGTCACTCAATTATTTGAGGTGTTACCATGGAATACTATGTTTCTCCTGTACTGGTGACTGCAGGATAAAGGAGAAACTAGCAAAATCTTCTCGAAGATGACAATCACCAGATGTTTTAAATGCTGAATCAGCAGGGATCAGCTGATCATTAGCGGGCTGTCTGAATAGGCCAACCTGTTTAAGAAAGGGAATATTATTACTGTAACTATTTAACAACTAAATGAAGGTCTAAACTAGTCATTTTTAACTAACTGTCTTACCCTATATGTTATATCCAACCCTTATTTTAAGACCTTCTATGATTATTCTGTTTCTGCTTCGGTTTAGGTTAAAAACGGCATTTGCCTATGTCTCTAAACAGGCGTTGGGTGAACTAGTCAAAGCTTTAACTTGTTGTATCAACCACTTTCTCCTCCCCTCCTAAAAATGATATTGCTGAGGGTTATGACTGGATAAACTAGAGGTGTATCTGTCAAAGTATTTAGTGGGAGATAAGGGGGTTTGCAATGACACCACCCATTCACTGTTAATTTCCACAGCCCCCAAAGCCTTAAATGTCAAAGGGTAATTCAAAATACTTTGTGTACATAGACCAGACTTCAACTTTAATGATAAGTCTTATAGTCAATATATCTAACTAGGCCCATCCGCTGTCCAGTGAAATAAATGGTGATACTGACCAAGACAAAGTTGCACTACAACTGCAATAAAGAGCTCAATAATTGTTCAGCAGTATACTCTGCAATCTCAGTAGCAAGTGCCCCAGTAAATATACCAGGCTCGACTAGTCAGCTGGCTCAGTACAAATTCTAGTATTACTGGCATTGGTAAGATTGCTCTGAACCCGCAGATAATTCATCAGTTGTTTCTAACAGTATACTCAATGTGTTTCTGTTCTTAGTAGCAAACTGAGCACGTCATCAGGAGCTAACATATACCTCCCGGCCTGTACAACACCACGAGGCATATGTGGTCACACGGCTTCAGTTGTGACTCGTTCAAAACTATGTATAGATCATTATATGTCAGCTCCTGATGATGTGCTTAATTCACTATTGAGGACACAAATGTGTTGAGCATATTGTTAGAAACAACTGCCGAATACTCTGCTGATTCAAACAATCTTACCAATGCCAGTAATATTAGAAATTGTAGCGAGCCAGCTGAATGGTCAAGCCTGGTGTATTTACTAGGGAACTTGCTACTGAGATTGCAGAGAATACCGCTGAATGCATGTTGAGCTCTTTGTCTCGCTCAGCGTCATCATTTATTTCACTAGTCAAGCTTATGAGCTTAGATGGACATAGTGACCTATGTAAACAAAGTAGTGGGAATTGCTCTTTGACATTTAGGCTTTGGGGGTTGCGCAAATCAGCGCTGAATGGTTGCTATCATTGCGAAAATAGGACTGGGAATTGGATGAACTTCTCTAGTAGATTAGAGTGCAGCATGTTTAAACCATGCATTATATATTCATTGAGAAACTATGTTATGAACCGGAGGATCGCTTTAAAGGGAATTTCCAGTTTGGAAACCCATTAATGATTAATGTTTTTAGCAAACAAAATTGATCCATGTAGAACCATGTGCATGGAGCCTATATTGTAGTATAGGGAGTCTCTTCAGTACCATGTACTAGGTACTTTGTGTGTCACAGTATATAGTGCTGTGTTACAGAGATATTCTTCCCTAGGAGCTGGGGTATAGCTATAGGGGAAATGGATGCTTTGGGGCCCAGACTCAGAAGGGGCCCACCTGGAAGGAAGACTAAAAGATTTTATTTTTATGGCCCCCTCAACAGTAATATACAATGACATTATATACAGTGGAGGAAACGCATGGAGTGGCTGTCGGGCCTGGTCTGAGGGAGTGAGCTTTACTAGCCACAGTAGTGATGGTTGCATGAAAGGAGGGGATTACGAAGAAGTTACTGGGGAAAGGGGGTCTCATTTAAAAATTTGCTGTGGGGCCCAGTCATTGCTAGTTATGCCACTGCTAGGGGCAATACTTCTAGGGCACATTACGCTTGTGTGCATGGTACCTTACAGTCAAGGAAATGCATTATCAGCAGGTTTGAGGGCAATTCCAAAATCTCTGCTTATATTCATATATGTATTAATAGTTCAAATATATCAGATCTAGCTTATAACTCAGTATAACTATGCAATGACTGGAAAATACTTGAAAGAATGGGAATTTGAATAAAATAATATAAAATGTCACTAAAATGGCACAAAATAGAGGTCAAGTGTAATGGTAAGACCTGATAGCAAATCTATGAGCAGAACCTGCCACTGATAATTTGTTATTCTCTAATTATACTAGATAATCCAGTGGAATGTAAGACTTAAGAGATACCAGAAATAATAATTATTTCATGCTGCTTCTGCCACATTACATACTGATCATTCCTATAGCATCTAATAAAAAAACCTATTCAGTCTGCAAGCTCATGTAGTTACAGGAAGTGGGATGCATAATTTAAATAGTTGCAGAGGCTATCTTACTTACCACTGCAGTGGCGAGATCCAGCTATTGGTAGCAGGAATCTTGCCAGTGCATTAGGAGATGGAATAGAGTCGAATTATGCCAAAAAATAGCATGGCAATAACAATTATTAATACAAAAATGCAGCTCTCACCGGCACAACGTGCCAGCACAATGCAGTTGTCTCCAAAAGGATTCTGCAAGTCACTGCTCTTAGAAAATACTCCTGACTCATTTTATATGAATGCTACACAGCTCGGCTATCCTGAACTATACAAGCCCTTATGGGGTGATCATACATCCGGGGGGCTAAGCTACAGGGGTCATTTCCCATTTGTCAGAAACATACAAATGACTGGGCATGGTTCAGACTTTTATAAACCAAAATGCTTGCAATTCATATATACTAGTCAACACAGAATAAGTGAAGGAGTAGAGAATAACTGGTGAGTACATGTAGAAGCCATTGGCAAAACGCATTGGTCCGCCTGACCTGTGATTGATATTACTAGCATGAGTTTTATAATTTTGATGTTACGTGCTTATCCTACACTCTGGTTACTAGGATTTGTTTATGCAGGTACTTATCAGTTATTCTCTACTCCATTACTCACCCTGTGTTGGCCACTGTGGCTGTATATATTTGTCATTCTTGATCTATTTACACTGTTATACTTACCGTACTATTTTGTTCTTTTTACTAGACTCCCCTGTTTCCCCTATATCTCCCCTGTTTTATCCTATTTAATTATTTTTTATTATGATAATTCTAATAAAGATTCTATTTTATATGTATTTTGGTTGGTTGGTGCTGTTTCTGTAGGTGTTGCGTTTGTTATTGTTTTGCACCTTCGTGTTATATCTAATTACATCTAAGCCCACCAGATTTATTATTATTTACCAGGTTATTTTTGTTTTAGAGTACTAGCAAAGTGGATAGGATTTAAAAAAAAAACAAATTTCACTGACACGCTGCAAAAAAAAAAATCTGCAATGTGAGTTGAACAGCAAAGCACCGCATGTCAATTTATCCTGCGCGTTTCCACCACAGATTTTACACTTTGCAATGCATCTAAATGCAGGTCATATTGTAACATGAACATGAACATGGTGCGGTTGCATATTTTCCCTGCAGATACTTGTGGAATTGCAGTAATTTTGCTACGTGGGAACCTATAGACTACAGTACACTGTGCTTTGTCTGGCTGAATGAATTCCTCGTAAGACCCACTGTTTTACTTTATTCACTTCCTGAGCACAATGATTACAATGGTACTACACAGAGATGTGGCCATGTATAGCACATTGAACTAATTGCATTCCTCTGTTATAAAGTTCCCTCTGCCATGGCCTTCTTTTCATTCAGCCGCAGAATAAGAAATACATGTTTTACAGTAAAACCAATAGGTTGCTTCCACTGCCAAGTATCAGTTTCCATTTTCCCTCTGCTGTCTATGTATAATGGATATCCTGGCAGGAAGAGAAGTAGCCACAAATCTGCAGGTGACTCCATCTGCCCCAAGTGGTCATCAATTAAAGGCAACCTTATTAGGGAAGGATATTCTATTGTTCAGCAGCTACTTTCAAGAAACGTTCAGCACCACTAAGATGAACAGCACCCAGCTGACCTACACATCCTTTTACTATTAGAGGGAGAATTAGACCTTCGATCTTAAGGCATCAACTGGGATAAAGTAATATCTCACCACACTGCATGAGCTTACATCCCATAAGAACAGAGGATACACTAAGGGAAATTTAAGGATGTAGGAAGTAGCAATCAATATTTCTGCTGCAAGTAAGTTACAAATCCAATTTCATAATTGAATGGGACTGCATCTCTTATTCTGTGATATTAGCAATTATCTTTGTATGTTAAAAAGCTAAAAGTGTTTTTCTTAGACTGTACAGCCTTGGGATCAGCCTTAAATGTGTGGCCAGTGGTGGTATCACCACACGGGACCCTACTTAACAACAAAAAGATCAGGCTGTATCTATATATACAACTGAGCCACAGCCCAGGGGTCACACCCCACTAATTACACATTGATGGCCTAATGATTAGTGGAAGACTAGTGATGTTTCCAGGAAAGCCAATTAAGGTTCTCATGATTATGTTCTCATTGTCTTTGCAGACAAATATACGTAGAAATTAAGTTACATTATCTTGTTGCTTTGATGTATTAATCATACTGGTCAGACAATCATTTATTGTATGTTATTAATGAGACAGTGATTAAAATAGTTACTACAAACCAAGCAACTGCACTTTCAGTCATGGCTTCCCCAGCCATTCCTGCTTTGACTCAATCATACAGACTGATAGTCTTGTAAGCAGCAGCCGTATTTTTGTTTGCAATGCATTAGAAGCCTTATCATCTCATTTTCCTGATTGGTTTCAGAAATACTTGTGTCCTGTCAAGGTCACATTGTAGATGATGCTGCAGTTTGGCAAGTCTCTGGTTACTCAGCATCATCACTTCCAAGGAGCTTTGTGCAGAATAAATTATCTCTGTCTTGACAAAGGGCCAAAAAAATCATTTTCAGCAGTGCTAAGAACCTATCAGAAAAATAAGCTACTGGTATATGGAAATAAGCTTCTAGTATATGGAAATTGTCTTCTAACCCCATAACAGTCTTGCCTCATGACTAATCTCCTTCATAACCTGAACCTCCTGTTCCCGTCTCCAAGACTTTTCTTGAGCTGCATCAGTTCTCTAGAAAGCCCTCACCCTAGACTTAATATACCCATATATTATGTGCATAGCCATCTTATTTCCTAAACAATAGATCAGGGTTCAAAGGAACAAGCTGCTGTCATATTAAAGGAGTGTTTTGCCATAAGATAACCCCTTTAAATGTGCTTTTTTGTTCAGGCTATTAATGGTCTACCTCTTGACCAAATCTGACCAGCTCTTTGAAGGTGGCACAGTGCATGTGCGAGCACTGCACACCATATCCTTTGTAGTGCCATTTCAGGGTAATGCAGCTTGGTCCCATTCACTAGAATGAAGCTGCAATATCCTGCACTGCCACTCCTAAGCATGCACATGGACGGACAGATGTAAATAAAGGAGAAGTCATAGGATTTGCATGAGTGAAATGGCACCTTCAAATGGAGAGTCAATCTTCCAACTATCTGATACTGATGGCCTATCTTCAGGATTCTGAACCCAAAAAAACCTTTAATGTTTCATAATGTAATGTTCTCTTTATACATTAGCTGGTATTGCAAAAATGAGTATTAACTTTCCTTCACCAAACATGTTTGATTTTTACATCTAATTTACGTCTTCAGATAGATAATAGCCAACATAAATGGCTTTATATTGTATTGCATTAGCTGAAAGACATGTCTTTTGTACTAAAGAGTAGTTGTCACGGCCTTTTATGCTCTTGAAATAAGGTCCTGAGATGTGAATGACTAACTCTCCAATGAAGTTTTTACTTATGGGTGCTCATCATTCTCTGTTGAGAACAAATAGGCACAACAGAAGAATACGAGGCAAGTCCAAATCTAACACAATGTCCTACTCTTCAAATGACAAACCAGGCATCTGAGAATACATAGTAACGCAGACAAAGCGGAAAAAAAAACAGTCAATGATTTAACAGCAACATGATCAATGCAGAAATTATGACTTGGTATGTGCTATCTGTAGCACCGATTAGTGATGAGCAAACATGTTCGGCCGAATACACTATTCGGCCGAACATGGCAGCGCTCGTAACCATGCTCGAATCTCCTCCCCGCACGCTAATTAGCCAATTAGCGTGCGGGAAGGTGCTGGCATTCACTGTAATGTTACTATGTTAAAGACCAAAAAGCCCTTTTTAAGGGCTATTATATCTTGCTGGCAAACTTTTTATTTTATTTTGGGGGTGTTAAAAATAGCCCTAGGTGGCCTGCCATTGACGCCACCTGTGCAGCTGCTGCATGCTGTATTATACTCTCTGCATACTATATACCTGACATCCTTTGCTATTATTTCTGCTGTTAAGCCTGCAGTACCTCTTTTGTGTCTTGCTGTATAACATTTGCGCAAGGAGGGACCTGTGTAGGGATAGGATTTGGCTAGGCAGGGCTAGTATTTCTGTTCAAAAGTCACAAAAGTCCATTGTTATATCTGACTGCATTTTTTTTTTATTTTGGGGCAAAAAGAACGCAAGTGTGCCTGACGCTAATACCACGTGCACAGCGTGTGCATTAGAACCGTTCTGTAGTCTATATACCTGACATCCGGTATATTTTCTACCATTAAGTTAGGCCGTAGTTCTTCATTTGCGTCTGCAGTTTAACTTGCGCAAGGAGGGAATTATACTATAGGGATAGGTTTTGGCTAGGTAGGCCGAGTGTTTCTGTTCCAATGTCACAAAAGTCCATTGTTATATCTGGCTGCATTTTTTTTTATTTTGGGGCAAAAAGAATGCAAGTGTGCCCTGACACTACCAGTACGTGCACAGCGTGCGTATTAGAACCTTTCAAAAGTCTATATACCTGGCATCCGTTGGTATATTTTCTACCGTCAATTAAGGCCGCAGTTCCTCGCTGCGTCTGCTGTATAACATTTGCGCAAGGAGGGAATTATACTGTAGGGATAGGATTTGGCTAGATAGGGCTAGTGTTTCTTTTCCAAAGTCACAAAAGTCCATTGTCATATCTGGCTGCATTTTTAAAAGTCTATATACCTGACATCCGTTGGTATATTTTCTACCGTTAATTTAGGCCGCAGTCCCTCATTTGCGTCTGCAGTTTAACTTGCGCAAGGAGGGAATTATACTGTAGGGATAGGATTTGGCTAGGTAGGGCTAGTGTTTCTGTTCCAAAGTCACAAAAGTCCATTGTTATATCTGGCTGCATTTTTTTTTCTTTTGGGGCAAAAAGAATGCAAGTGTGTCCTGACATTACCAGTACGTGCACAGCGTGTATATTAGAACCTTTCAAAAGTCTATATACCTGACATCCGTTGTTATATTTTCTACCTTTATTTTAGGCCGCAGTTCCTCAGCTCTGTCTGCTGTATAACATTTGCGCAAAGAGGGAATTATACTGTAGGCATAAGATTTGGCTAGGTAGGGCTAGTGTTTCTGTTCAAAAGACACAAAAGTCCATTATTATATCTGGCTGCATTTTTTTTCTTTTGAGGCAAAAAGAACACAAGTGTGCCCTGACACTACCAGTACGTGCACAGCGTGTATATTAGAACCTTTCAAAAGTCTATATACCTGACATCCGTTGTTATATTTTCCACCATTAATTTAGGCCGCAGTTCCTCATTTGCGTCTGCAGTATAACTTGTTCAAGGAGGGACCAATACTGTAGGGATAGGATTTGACTAGGCAGGGCTAAAATTTCTGTTCAAAAGACACAAAAGTCCATTGTTATATCTGGCTGCATTTTTTTGTGGCAAAAAGAACGCAAGTGTGCATGACACTAACACTACGTGTGCAGCATGTGCATTATAACGTTTCTGTAGTCTATATACCTGACATCCGTTGCTATTTTTTCTACCGTTAATTTAGGCCGTTGTTCCTCATTTGCGGCTGCTCTATAACGTTTGTGCATTCTAAATATTTGACATTTGGTGACATTTTTCTGATCATACACTTAAGAAAAATTTGCACTACTGTACTTGTGACAAAGTTGCATATATATATATATATATATATATATATATATAATATGCGCAAGGCAAGCAGAAAGGGACGGGGAAGTGGGCGTGCTGCTGATGGTGAACGCAGAGGGGATGGCTCTGGGCGCGGTGAAACTGTGCCTGCTGGCAGAGCCCAAGAAACAAAGTCATCCAAAACTCCTAGCTTCATGTCTCAGTTTGGAGGGCGGCGCAAGACAGGTTCTTGTTAGGTCAACATGTCAGGAGGACCAGAGTGAGGTTAATTTTTTAGGTTAAAAAATTAGGAGTGAGGGCCTGCTTGTGAACCTTTTAAATATTTAAAGGCAAGCGCAGCCTAATAAGCAGTTTGATATGCTGGAGGAAGAGGACGAGAAGAGGAAGGGGTTCATGGAAATACATTGTATTCAATACACCTTAAAAGCCACATTTAAAGTTCCAGTCAGAGGCAATCCAGGCCTTGTTCCTTTTGATTAGCGTCAACCTGTCAGCATTTTCAGTTCACAGGCGGATGCGCTTAGCAGTTATTATGCCCCCAGTGGCACTAAATAACCGCTCCGAAAAAACGCTGGCAGCAGGGCAGGCCAGAACCTCAAAGGCGTAGAACGCCAGTTCGTGCCATGTGTCCAGCTTAGACACCCAATATTTATAAGGCACAGAGGGATCGCTGAGGACATTGACATTGCCAGCTAGGTAATCCTTTACCATTTTACAAAACTTTTCCCTCCTAGTTGTGACACTAGGGCGCTTATCAGAACCTTTTCCACATGCAGCGCTGTTCGTCTTTATTGAGAGCTGGTAGGGTTCCAGCGCGTGCTCAGATCGCACAGCAGTCAGTGAGCTGGCAAGTGTAAGCGCTGCTGCAGCGTTGCCAGACCAGCAAAAGCTGTAGGTGACTTTTTGGAAATGGGCACCTTCACCAGCAGCTCAGGCAAAAAAGTGTAGTTTTTGAGAAACCGCTGAACCACTAAGTTGAAGCAGTTGTTTGGCCTTAGGGAGACTCCTGTTCATCCTTCCTGTTGAAGGAACAGGTAGACTCATTCCTATCATTAGTTCCAGGGTCCTATAGGGTCAGTTTTAGGCTTCTGTGTATGAACTCGCCTACATTTGAGGCCTGTTCATACTGGTAGTCAATCAGGATTAGAGTCATGGTTTCCTTTAGGAGGTGTCCATCTACCTTCCTTAGTTTCCAGACATAATTTCCCTTTTTGGTTTTCCCCCCACACCTGAGCGTGACAGCGTGTGTGTGAGCTTGCCAAGCTCCAAAGCCGCCACCAAGTTGCGGCCATTATCAGACACAACCACACCTGGTTGTAGGTTGAGTGGCAAGAGCCACAGCTCAGCCTGGTCCCTTATACCCTGCAACAGCACTGTAGCGTTGTGTTGTTTGTCACGTAAGAAAATAAGTTTCAGCACAGCCTGTTGCCGTTTCCCCACCACTGTGCTAAACTGCTTCCAGCTACTGACTGAATTCTGACTGGTGCTGCAAGATGAGAATTCCTAGATGGAAGTGGTGGAGGAGAAGGAGGGGTTGCAACCGCTAATGTAGGTGGTAGCGGAAATCCTGACGGAAGTAGGGCCTGCCATCCTTTGTGTCGGTAGCACCTGTGCCATCCCAGTGTACGACTCGCTCCCAACCTCCACAACGTTCACCCAGTGTGCCGTCAGGGAAATGTAGCATCCCTGGCCAGAAGCACTTGTCCATGTGTCAGTCGTATATATATTATAAAATCATCTGATCTATCATGTTTATATTTTAGTGATAATGTGTTCTTTTCATTCCTTTAGAAGACAGAAGTACAATTTATCAGTTGATTTTCTCAGGTCAATTTGGTAAGCCAAAGAAAAATTACTTTGTCTATCTTCTGCTAGTGTCTGAATCACACCGGAAGAAAGATCAATAAAAGCTGTATGTGGTAATGATGCACAGCATCAGTGAACTGTATTAGATATTATACAGTAAATGAAAAGAAGGAGATACATAATAAGATGAAAGACAGAAACTGAGCTGAAGGTCATGTGACAATGTGATTTGCTTTAAATCATTTTGGAATAATTTTTGGTTGGGCGTTCATCAATTTTTCCTTAGTTAAGGGAACATAAAATAAAAAGTGAAGATTAGAAGGACGATAGTTTTTCAGTTTTTGCTTTCTACCAAATTTAAGGACTCTTCACACCAGAGTGCCATGTGCTGTATGGAGACACATGGAGACCCGCTGTACTACTGAGTCGTAGGCATTCCATTTACCATTGTATGGTGCCTCTATAGCAATCCATAAAGAATCCAGCAGAAAAAAGCCTCTAAAAGCCTCAGATTGAGATCAGAGGCATGCAGAGGTACAGTAGAGCCCCATAAAAGTCACCAGTACATTTTACATGCAGCACATGATTTATTTTGCTCTAGAATTTTGAAGACTGGTGAGTTACGGCTGGTGATGAACTCCACTGCTTCCATGTGATATCACAGATTATTGTAAAACACTTTTTGAAGAGTTACAACTGTAAATGCCTGTCATTGAATTATTTCATGGACATTTTATATTTTTATGTTACAAGGCACCTGCATGCAGTTATTAACACACATAGGTGCTTTTTTTTATTGCTTGGGTGTAGGACACATTCTGTTTGATAATAGTGAATTACCATTTTTACATAACGACATTCACAATGTATCCCTTTAACCACTCAAATTAATCACTCTGTATAGGTATTTTAGTAAAAAAAAAACAAATTATTCTAGTTACTATGGGAGTCACGACTTCTCAAACTGGAAACACAAATTCAGTGCAGCAAAGGGACATGTAACCAACATGAATTCCCATGCAGTGGGTGAAAAACTATTAGAAGAGCAAAAGTATGTGCATTACTGGTGATATGCAAAAATCTATATATTAGGCCAATGCCCTAAAATGGAAGGTATATTACACTGACAGCCATTTATACAGTTTAGAATATATTAGCTAAGCATATGTGATGACTAGATACTGTACATTCAATACTTTATATAAATCTCTAGGTTAAATTGTGTGTAATGTCAGTCTGACTGGTCTTTGTGCAAGGTGTCTTTGTGATGATGTCGGTTAAAGAGATTATCCTACACAAATTATCTTACTCTGTCAGTCTCATAGAAGTGAACAGAGTGGTGGTTCGACATGAACACTACCACTCCATTTGTATAGGGGACTCGGGGACCCCTCATTCTCTGAATCACAGTGAAACCCATCAGTCGGACCCCATGCAATCCATTATTTATCAGCAATTCTGTGGGATAACCCTTTTAATGCGAGGCACTCAGCTCTGTGCTCTCAATTCTGATATGCTCCTTCTGCATTTTGAAACGTGCATGTGTGACTGGGGTAAGATAACATTAGCATTTTACACCCTTTAAAATGTTTCTCAGAGAGGCTGGGCTTCCACATGGCGGCCTTTATGGGGCTGAAACAACCCTACTCATCCATGACAGCCAATAGCAGCACAAATTTGAAGGCAAACCATGAGATGTCAAGGTTGTGGCAACCATATTGTGGCTACTCTGTGGAAACATAGCCTTACACAGATAATCAACGTTTCTATTAGTTTCAGAGGGGGATTCCACAATTAGTGAGTATTTTCTGTATGGAGGAGTAGAGAGGGGTATTGTCACCAGTAGCTTCCAGGCTGTCCTGGTTAGGTGTAATCTTTACAGGCTTCCTAGTTAATAGTTCATATTGTTACCATCTCATCATAGGATGTAGAGGTATGTATTTTATCAGCAGTTAGTTAAAGCCTACATAATATGATTATATTTATTCTGAGAACCTGTAAAATATTTGGACTAGACCAGTGATACTCAACCTGCGGCCCTCTAGCTATTGTAAAACTACAACTCCCACCATGCCCTGCTGTAGCCTGACATCATTAGGCTGTCCAGGAATGCTGGGAGTTGTAGTTTTGCAACAGCTGGAGGGCCGCAGGTTGGGCATCCCTGGACTAGACCAAATCCAAATTTTAATGATATATTGCACAAAACAGTTAAAGTTAAATGTCCTATTAAATAAAAGGTCCTGTATGTGTTTAATGTCAACAGTTGGTAAAAAAAATGATGTAATGCGTAAGGTTAACTGCCTACATATTATTCATGATGTAAAACAAGTTTCTGTTTCTTTGACCTTACAGGAATGTGGTGAATGTAAGAAGCTATGTGAAACACACTTCACATAAATATATAGTGAAGTATATACTTCAAAAGCCATTCCACCACAAGGGACTTTGATCACTTCTATAAAGTGAAAATGAGTTAATGTTTCATGTACCTATTACCCTGTAGCATGGTGCAGATTTACTCACTGGTTATACAGTAGTTTGAGTTTCACTTTAGAACCTCTTTTGATCCAGCAGTGTTTGACTCTGATATAATGTAGATCCCCAGATGTGATGTGACATGTGGTGGTTTTCATAGTTCATGCGTAATTTAATTATAGGGGAATGTTTTCACTTGTACAACACATAAATCTAAATGATTAAACATAGTAAATATTTCACTACAAGCATGTACACTACTCTAATACAAACATGAGCTACATAGTCGATATGCCGGGGTCATGACAGTCAACTGGAGAACCACTCAGTTATGAATTTGAATGAAAATGGGCTATACTATTGAAATACTAGAAACATTCAATGCATTTGTAGCTGCAGAAGGGCGGCACTGATAGGAGTAAGTCCAATTAGGGCTTTTTCAAAAGATTTTTTGGGACCTAAACATTACTGGGCTATAAGTTGAATTTGCTAAGGTCCAAACCACCAGAGCTCCCACTCATTAGCTGAATGACTACCTTACAATACATTATGAATAATTGTTAATAAAAATAAAAAAAAACGTATAAAGTTCCTTACATATTGTAACATTCACTCTCTTGCTGTCGTTCCCCAGTTGGTTCGACACAGTGCATTTATATTCTCCAGCATCATCTTTTGTTGTTTCTGGAATTTGGAGTTCAGAAGACTTTCTATGGAATCAACAATACTGCATTAAGTAATAGCCTCATGAAACATCTACTACAACATAAATTAAATAATATCTGATAAATGTGAGAAACATTATTTTTTACTTTTTTAGCCCTTGCTCACAAAATAATAGCTTTGATGTTATTTTTTGCAATGGGAAACATTACTAGTAGGTTGTTGGAAGGCTATGTAGGAAGTTTACTTCATACTCATAGTGAACAACCAATCTCATGTTGTATATGGTCTGTAGAATTGTAAAAACAAGAGCCTACCATAAGATATATATTCGTGTGTTTGAAATTACTATAATCTCCTATGACATAGTCTCCAACAATTCTACAACTCTACAGGCCACCGATAAACAACACGTAATTCAAATGTCCTGTGAAGTATTCTCAATGGTTTTCAGTATCACCAGTAGTGGAGTTCACCATGTCATTTGTCTCTCCATGTGCAACATTAGAGTAGACCATTGAGGTGGTTGCCTTTGTAAAATATAAAGCTGACCATACATATTAGACAGAAGTTTGTTCATGATTAAACAGCAGTTGAACAAGAAATCATCTGGTGAACACTCATTTTGTAGTCACGGCCACACACATTTTAGTCCATGTTGGCCATTACAGTTGATCAAACTGGTCATACATGTTCAAGGAAACAGGGCGGTAGACATTTCCCTTTCTGAGAATGTTCTTTATTTGAATTAAATAAATTTCGTCTGACTACCAGATGAAAATATTATACATAGCCAACTTATTTTCAGACAATAATGGTCTATCTTCAGTCAATTAAAGCAATTGTTTTTTGTTAAATTTCAACCAACAAACGTTCATTTTGGTTAAAATTGTCCATTTTGATCAACTTTACACTAATGTTTATGGCCACCTTTATCAAAGCGGGTCTGCAACTATGAACAAATTCAGATTAGAAAGGTACAAACTATCAGTGTCAGACTAAAGAGCATTTGACCGACTAAAGGATATGATCCTGACCTTCTGCCCTACATCTGAACAGTTCCACTTTAGCTCTCCGGTTATTACTGGGCATTAAAAGGATTTCTGCAATATGACATAACCCAAACATTAATAACACCCAAAGCAAATTAACTCCTTCACTTTGGGACAGGTGGGACTGTCTTCTGCTAAACCTTGTAGACCCCATTATGGCCTGATTCCATTGCTGTCAGAAATTGTCCCAATGAAAGACTTGTGGGTTTTACCCAGAACACAGTATGATCTTACAGCAATATCAAGGGTTAATAATATATCTGCCTTACAAAGGTACATTGTATGCCTAGAAAATTATCTCTACAGAATATGATTTTACCCTACATTACTTAGCACTTATTCACCTCACTTCATTATCACTCTGTTCTGTGCCAGCACTGGGCAGTACAGTAGACTCTGCTAACTATGTATATCAATGAATCAAAGGGAAACTTACTTTTTCTTCCGTATCTTGATGTTGGTTGGTTTGCTGTCTGCTTTATTTTTCCCCCCAATTTCTTTCTCTTCTTTGAACCACTTAAATTTCAGATTGGGCTGTTCTGATACAACTTCACACTTAAGTGTCAATTTACTACGCTCTTGTACTTCTTTATTTTCCATCTCCTTTATTTTCGGTGGTGCAGCTGTGGAGAAAAAAAACACAATTAATATCTTGGACAGTGATGAGTTAACCATGAAACCAAAGCACAAATGAGACTGTAAATTATAAATCTAAATCTACTGTAATTTCAGAGTAAAGTACAACCTACAGTTGAATCTCGGATATAATGCGGATATAACCAATACTAGTGGTCACGTTGGCTATTTTACAAGCAGCTCACTTATGCGCAAGGCCCAGTTTGCCTGAGCTTACTTTATTCTGGTGTAAGTCTCATAAAAGACAATAACACCTAAGGTTATATTCCTGGGTAAAAGCTTCTCATCCCCAAATTCAGCACTATATTTAACACTGCTGCTTTGGATGTCGAGATTAAAAGCAGATCAATCTGATGTGAAAAGTACCAGCTTGATTTAGGCAAATTCTACATGTGTCTAAATTCTTAAACAACAATTCAACGTTAAGGCACATTTAACATTTGCACAAGCAAAAAAGGCATTTTTTCTAAGAAATAAATAATCCTACAATAATGCTATGGTAATATTACTTGAAAGGACCTTGTTGTGAATATCTATGTGTTCCCTTATTGGACATAGTTCATAGACCTCCCATAATGACTTATCTGTGTCGTATGTTATCACAGAGCGGTTTTGTTTTACATCTGCAGTCTTTAATACTCTAAGGCCTCTTTCACACTAGCGGCAGCACGGATCCGGCACCTAAAGGGTGCCAACGGATCCGTGCTGCCGCTGATACATGTGTGAAGCCGGAGCAGTGCTCCGGCCCCACACATGTTGACAGACATTGGGACAGAAATACATACAGACATACACACACAAACACATACATACATACATACAAACACATACATACTTACATACTCCAGCCCGGGACGCCGGCAGCACGTCTTCACGCGCCTCCTGCGCGCAGTGATGACCATTCCCCACAGCGCCCTCTGCTGGGCGCAGTGGGGAAACGTCATAGCTGCGTGCAGGAGGCGCATGAAGACATGCTGCCGGCGTCCCTGCATGGAGTATGTGAGTATGTATGTGTATGTATGTATGTGTATGTATGTATGTATGTCTGTATGTATTTCTGTGTAGCCGGATCCGGAATGACCCCCCATTGCAAGTCAATGGAGGACAGATCCGGATTACTGGTGTGTCACACCAAACGGATCCGTCCCCATTGACTTGCATTGGGGGCCATTCCGGATCCGTCTTGGTGCGGATGCTTGGACCGGAGAGAAAACCGCAGCATGCTGCGGTTTGTTCTCTGGTCTGAAGACGGAACGGAATGCTTTCAGGAACATTCCGTTGTCTTCAGTTCAGTTTTGTCCCCATTGACAATGAATGGGGACAAAACTGAAGCGGAATTTAAAAACGCTAGTGTGAAAGTAGCCTAAGTTGTTGTCGTTTTATTAGCTATTTGAATTAAAGGAGGAAAAATGAAGACAACCACAGCTTGTTTGATCTGCTTAGTTCAGAGACAGATAGGAGATAAAAAAGTCTTAGTCATAAACCTTACTAATTCAAACTGATTCATATTCTTGTAAGGAAGTGCTGTCTCAGGGGAAAAGAGGGTTTAATACAGCAAGTATTCTTCTTGCTGTAAATTGCATGTGCGATTACTGCATGATAGATGGTAGATATAGATAGATAGATGATAGATAGACAGATAGATATAGGTAGATAGATAGATAGATAGATAGATAGATAGATAGATAGATAGATAGATAGATAGATAATAGATAGATAGAGTATGGGAACTAGAACTATTAGGTGGGGTATGTGTACATGTGTATATTTATGATATATAGATAATAATAGATAGATAGATAGATAGATAGATAGATAGATAGATAGATAGATAGACAAATAGATGTAGTATGGGAACTAGAACTATTAGGTGGGGTATGTGTACATGCCCTGAGGAACTATTGCTAGATTCTATCATACAGTCAATGGAATTATTTTGTCACTTTCTCATTCTTAGAAGTTACACCCTAATTACAGAAAGGAATTTCATCTGTGTAGGATTAAAAAAAAAACAACTTCTAGTACTAGTACTGTACTGTAGTACTATCTTAAATATGTACGGAGATTGTGTAAATATCGCTAAAGTACATATAAAAGATATAAAGGGAACCTGTTACCACAATCATTCTGCCCTAACTACAGGTAGCATGACTTTCAACACATTCAACTCGAAAGTGCATTTTGATCCAGTGTTGAAGCTATCCTTGGAGTTTATCAAGCACTGCACTGGCTTCAAAAAGTTGCAATATAGGTCTTTTGTGACTTTTTGGAATCACTTGCACAAAAAGTTTGTGACTTTTTGCATCTTACACCACTAGTTTTGAAAGGTACAGTACGTGGCAAAGTGGTTGTGGTTAGCTATGGTATGAGTTTCACTCCAGATTCCACACTGGAACCTTTTTAAAAAGTTGCAAAAAAACAAGTCACAAACTCACTCCAGTAGTGGGTGGGGTAGGAAAACTGGAGTAACATTTCAAGAGAGAAATATTAGGTTTAAAGATGCTCCAAATTTATCAAATAACGTGCGACATTTAATATATTTGGAGCAGAAGTTAACTAACACAAAGTCAAGCAAGACTAACTTCAGATATTATGATAAATTCCCCCCATATGTTTTCTCTAAAGCACAGAAGAGCATTAGAGATAAATCTTCGGCCTGTACCTAAGTCACGCTCCTCCTAGATAACAGGTTCCCTCAAATATTTAAGGTTTTCTAGATAGCGTTATTGGTGATTTCAGTTTCATTGCAACTGTTAGAGGCAACAACATGAAACCTTGGCTCCATAAGACAACAGAATATGCTGCTACAATGCTACAATATTGGATCCACAAAAACGAAATCAGATATAGCCCTGTCTAATTCACCTAAAATGTTGTATTCACCGAATGAAACCATCTACCTAAAGTTTTATATTTTGAGATCTCATATTGCACCTGAAATATCAAACTTCATACCACCTTCAACATCTGAGTCCTTCTGGACTATGTTGCTATAACGCATAGCTCACCAGCACACCACATGGTTAGGCGTGGTATTTCAGGTAAGGCATATGGGGCTTGCTACATATGTTACTTGACCTAGTATGATGAAGAATGCAATGTGGAAAACGACAAATATAAGCATACTTGAAAATATCATACATTTTCGGTCTACGGCAGGAGAGATGCAGGAATGAAAAGGATTCATCTAGGGGTAAAGATATTTCCTTCAGTATTTAACAAAAATACATTCAATGGTGGGGCTTAGCTCAAATATCACACATTATTCTTTATAGAGGCCTACATAGAGATTCCCAGGCTCCGAGCACATGACATTAAACAGCATATTCTATGAGAAAATGCAAAATACTTGACAATCACTAGGGTAAAATTAAGCATGTTATGTTTTTCATCAAAAATTCTCTTGCAAAAAAGTACTCTTAGCAGCTGTCTCTTTCTTCTACGTTCATGCTTTTAACTACATTTGTGCAAAGCAGGACTTGTTTCCATGCTATGCTGCAGGCGGTGGAAAGTCATTGTCAGTCCTCCTGGTTTGTGTGAGACAACCTAACAATACTAGCTACATTAATTAAAAGCGTAGATCTGGTGTGACAGTCTCTTACATAGGATGTCCGGACTATAGCTATATTTTATTAATAGGATCTACAGTATGTTCCTTTGACACCTAACCACAGCTGACACGCAGTAGTGAGGGTATGTCCACATTTACCAGAATAGCTGTAGATTTTCCAGATTTGTGTACAGACAACCTGCAGCAAAAAACAGTACTGGTAAGGGCGGGGTCACATCAGCGTTACGAATTCCGTTATTGTTTTACATTATAACATGGTTATAATGGACAATAATGGAATTCATAAGACGGATTTCACAATGGAAACCTTTAGAGACATTTAGTTTTGATCCGTCATAATAGAGGTCTATGGGCAAGCAGAATGATACGTCTGGTTTCCGTTATCCAGGATGGAAAATGAAGTCCTGTCGATGTCGATGGATGAAATTTCTACAAGTGCCACAATATCTTCAAACAGCTGCTTGGCAGGGGTGCAGTGAGTGGCGCTGATCTGAAAATAGGTCATCAATATGGGAAACCGGACAAACCCTTCCGGGTGTTTATATTGATGGCCTATTCTCAGGCTAGGTCACTTATATCAGATTGGTGGGGGTCTAACTACCGGCACCCATGCTGATCAGCTGATTGAAGGTGCTCTGGAGAGCGTCACAGCCTCTTCCTGGACCAGCGATGTGACGTTCATCAGTCACATGATGTACACTTTCAAGTGAATGTGGCTGAGCTGCAATACCAAGCACAGTCGCCATCCAATGGAGCACCGTGGCCTTGACAAACAGCTGATTGGCAGGAGGTGTCAGGTGTCAGACCCTTAGTGATAAGGTATTGATGACCTACTAAAGACTGGTCAGCAATATTAAACACCCGGAAAACCCATTTAACCTAAAAGTGAAAAAGCTGCATGCACTAACAAGACAGTCCAGACAGAGTGAGCAATTATGAACGTACATACAAATGTACATACAAAAGTCTGTGAAAGGAATTCAGCTTTAATTGAAAATCACATTTAAAAAAAAAAATCAAGATTTTTTTTGTTTAGCACAATAATTCAATGTTGATGTGCTGCCAGTTCGGAAATTGCTTCATGTCTGGCAATGTCCCTTTCCAATATCTACCATCTTCCAGTCCAGACTGTTGATGCACAGGTCATCTCCTGCCCTTGTGACCTCCTAAGTATGACTGAATGCACGATGCTACACAAAACTTTTGTTGGTAGTGTTGTATAATGATTACTTATCTTCCACATTCTTTTCACTCTTTTCCTGAGAGGCCCCCTCCCCATGTTATCTCAGACATAACACAGATGAAAATGTCTTGTTTATTAATCATTAGCAGGAAAATGGTTTTAGATGCCTTGTGTGCACTGCTACCAGCTTGGATGGTAAATAAGGAAGTAATGGGTTATTGGCTTCTTGCGTGTTTTCTTTATTAAGATCAGTGTACTAAATCAATTAAAATGATCTTCCTGGATGCTTGCCCTAGATAAAAGGGTAAGTGTTTAGAGGTATTGATTCTCTGCTTGTATTAAATGGAGGTGTAGATTATATATTACTAAGGCTCAGCTACTTTTCGTTTGATGTGCTACTTTTGCAACTACATATGCTAGGATGACAATTTTATTTTTAAATCTTCTTTATCTTCAAAAACCTGGAAGCCAGATTAGGCCTTCAAGAGTCTTCTTAGCTCTTCCAGCTCAGAGCATCTCTGAATTTATTCTACGCTAGCTATATATCACTCACAGAAGACACATGCATATTGACACAATGACAGTGATGTGATTTATAGGGTGAAATCTGTATACAATCACATATGATATATTGTGTCTTTTATGCAATATTATCAGCTGATATTACTCATCAATAGTTCTTTTTTTTTTCTGTTACAAATACATATGACAAATATACTAGTTCCGTTTCAAAACCACATAGCTATTCTACTGCCTGTAACATTTACAATAACTATCCATTACTAGTATTAGGCCCACGGCTAGAAACAAATATTCTCTGTTAAATGCATGAATGGTTTCTTTGATGACTTCAGTGGTTGATGAAAGTTATCACCAGGACAGGATTTTTTTATTACATAAATAGCATATGTATATTTTCTAGTGCATATGACTAGTCCATGCTGCAAGGGTTAGCCATAGTATGTTCAGAGGTAGAGACCAAGACTGGTTTTGGTGCCTCAGTGCCAAATATTACCAGGGTCAGGCTGGCCATAGAACCTACAGGGAAACTTCCTGGTGGGCCGATGTCCATGGAGCAGGCTGAGACCTCCTCATGACTGCCATCCAGAGATGTAATGGTCTGATGGTCCCACAATTAATTAATGCTGAAATCTTCAAGATCTTACGTATTTGTGCTTTCCTGACTCCAACTGTTTTACCATCCTGAGGTAACTGGAGTAGGAGGACAGATCGTGGTAGCTAGTGCTGGCCACCACAGTGGGGCAAATTCTTGAAGGTATTTTGTACTACTGAGGCATTATTTTGTGCAGCACTGTGGTATCTGGTTCTGCTGGGGCAGTATTTTGTGCTGCAATATGGTATTGCTGGCCTACTTGTGTTGGTCCTGCCTTCTGTCAATTAGGACCCTCCTACAACATGGGTCCACTTTTATTTTTTTCCAGGGCTAATTTACGTTCTAAGTTCACCCCTGAATATTACAGAAAGATCTAGATAAGATGGCAGCATGGACAAGAATGCAGCAGATGAATTTTAATGTTGATAATTGTAAATTAATGCACCTAAGCCACAGTAATCATGTGGATGCATTGAATGGAATAAGACTGGGGACAACTGAACAAGAGAAGGACTTGGGTACTCTGGTTACAAGCGGTAGTACTCAATGTCAGGCAGCAGCTGCAAAATAAAATAAGATTTTAGGGTGCATAAAAAGAGAAATAAAAACCCATGATCCCAGTAATATTATCCCTTTACAAATACCTCGTAAGGCCACATGTTGAATATGGGATTCAGTTTTGGGCTTCACATGGTGTAAAATATATAGCAGAGCTAAAAAGGGTTCACATGCAGATGGCTAAATTACCAAATGGGATGGAAGGTATTTCTTATAGTGAGAGCTTGTTCAGTTTGGAGGATGTCGTAGAGGTGATATCATTAAGGCTACTTGCACACTTGTGTTTGCAGGATCCGTTTGTGAGATCCGTCCAGGCTCTCACAAACGGATCCATCATGATAATACAACCGTCTGCATCCGTTCTGAACGGATCCGTTTGTATTATCTTTTACATAGCAAAGACGGATCCGTCTTGAACTCCATTGAAAGTCAATGGAGGATGGATCCGTTTTCTATTGTGTCAGACAAAACGGATCCGTCCCCATTGACTTACATTGTGAGTCATGACGGATCCGTTTGCATCAGTTTCAGTGAATTAGATGGCTGTCCAGACCTTCTGAAATCAGCAGATTCACCCAACATGAGGGAAATGTGTGTGCCCAGCTTTACAGTTACTTGCATATTCTCTATTCTTGATACAAAGCACTTAAAGGGTTTGTTCAGGATAGACCATCAAAATAGAAATCCTGGACAACCTTTTTAAAAATATAAGAATAATATTTAATAATATTTAATATAATTAAATAATAATAATAATAATAATGATAATAAAAGACAAAACAGGCAGAAGCAATGCTAAAGTAAAAGAATGCCAAGGTTTGAATCCTAGTAAAACATCTCTAAAAAGTAATATTGTAAAGAATATAGCTTATACCCTGTCTCACACAATCAAAAGCAACAAAATCTTTTTTTATCTACTGAAGGAAAGCAGAAATGATCATTATTTTGTCACTGTGTTCTCACATCAAAACATTTCTTCATATTTAAATCGGTGACTACTTTTTGCTACTGTACCAATCTTCACTTTCCATTTGTAAATAGCCATCAATACTGACAAACCCAGTGTTGCTTGTGAGTCAAATTACTGCACCAATGAATTTCAGTTTTTTTAGCAATCCCACATTTTCACATTTTACTTTATTCTTTAAAATTGATTTATTTCTAATCTATTACAAGCCACTGTGATATGGCTTGCATGGATAAACGGTGGTGTTAAGGCATAGAGCTTTCATCCACAAAGTGGCAGTGTTGTCCTGCAGCATGAGTCTAAGACAGGTCAATAAGAATATAAAAAAAGGACATGGGATGATTATACCCCACATTTTACGGGATGACCGAGAACAACTGTTTTTATATATTTCATATATTTATATATATTTTATATTTTAACTTATTGTACATTAGGCTGGACTTTCAGGGAAAAGTGAACACAATTCATCACTGACATGCTGTTTGTCTAGATGGTCACATGTGTTCCATTCATCTATACTATAAAAATCATACTCCACTCACCATCATTGAATAACTTATCAAAAAGAGACAAACAATTGGTAGCCATGTTTATGGACATATTATCATAATACCATACATGGTACCATAGGCATCTTGATTTAGATAAGATCATCCTGATTGGCAAACCCCAAGGGCCCTCAAAAATGTTGATAGATTATTTAAGCTTTATGCAGCCCAACTAGAAAAATCCTGATATTGATGACCTATCATCAGGATATAGGTAATCAATATCCAATCTGTGGAGGTCTGACACCCCAAAATCACACGTTCCCTGCAGCCTTTTCCACAGAAACTAGCACTTTGAATGGAGCCAGAGGCACAGCACCATTCAAAGTGTAGCAACCCTACTCCAGCTCACCTCTCAATCACGGCTCTGGCTTTGCACTGTGTCTCTGCAAAGCCTGAACCTTGATGGAAAATGTAGTGATTAAGGTAACCATATAAGAGTGGAAGAAGGAGTCAAGATGGTAGACGGGCACAAACTAAATCAGGTAGACATAGACAAAAATGTTGCAGGAGTCCTTCTTTAACTATATAGATAGATATAGATAGGCTTGCTATAGATAAAGATATATAGATATTAGAGAGAGAGATACACTGCAAATCTGCAAATGTGTGTGTATATATTATATATATATATTAGGTCTCATGCACACAACTGTATGTATTTTTCTATCTGCGAAAAACCAGATTCCGCTCGTGTGCATCCCACAATTTCCGTGGACCCCACTGTTGAAATGCATAATTTTGTACACACAATGGACAAGAATAGGACATGTTCTATTTTTTGTGGGACAGACATGCAGACATATGGATGTACTGTGCACATTTTTTGCGGCCCCATTGAAATAAATGGGTCTGCATTCACTCTGCAGATCGGATGCAGGAAAAAAATATGGTTGTGTGCATGAGGCCTTATACAAAAAGTTGGCCATTGAGAAGCCTCTTGTGTGCGCCTGGTAAACAGAAAACATAGCCTACATATGTGTTTTATTATTATGTTTTATAGCTTTCTACTGTTCAAAGTGCATGCTTATTAGATTTGTGATGGTTGCTTTCCTCAATTATACCAAGCTTGATGTTTAAAAAATGCCTATTAAAACAAGGCTTTAATCAATGTTGGAAATAATCCTGATATGTACAACTCGAAAGAACATGAAAAGCCAACCCCAAGTATACCGGACACTACTAGTCAATTATCCACTGGTTCCTCTCACTGACAGCAGAGAAGTTAAGAAATCACTCCCATATGGATTCAAGCAGAGAAAACTGAAAAACCCTGTGGCAAATGTTGTGAAAGACCATATTGGTCTAAAGACGACTCCTCATACATGTGGCATAATTAAACAAATGATGCAGTACATAATCAAATCCGATCCACTCCAATGAGCTGCGGTCTTTGATGCACCATGTGTCAATCATGGATTGATATAAACAGCATCAACATCACATGTTTACTTGTTGCAAAACAAAATGGTAAAGGTGAAGCTCAGATTTCAGTTTCCTGAAGCAACTTTCACCTTGAAATTGATCCAAATGGATTAAAAACTGATGACAAATTGACTCGTTGTAAGGCAGTTTATATGTGAGCTATATGAGGACGAAAATATTTATTTCGCCCAATCCTTGTCTCCCCCAACATCATTTGTTGAGGCACAGTTGGAAGTTCTCAGTGGGTTTGACCAACAAAAGTAGAATGTTCATGGCCATTTTAAGACACCCTCTTATTTCTACACTGTAGAAACCATACTGTTACAGTAAATAAAAGGTGTGAAAAGACAGTTCCTAGAGATATGATGAAGATAGTAGTTGCTGTTCGTCTACCATACAAGTCAGGGGGAAAGTCAATATCTGCTAATCTCCAGGAAGAATACATTTCCAGATTATTACAATTTTCTAGCATCAAAGGGTGAACAAAGAAATCTGTGCATTTTTTTCTCACGTCATAACATCATTGACGTTCTGCTCCCTTAACAAACATTTGGAAGGATCATACAGCACACTTCTCGGCTGGTTTGTTCTCAATCACAGGGAAGATCGACTAATCTCTCTCAAACAGAAAGCTTTATTCTGATGTATGTTTCCCCGAAACAAAGTATGAGATTATCTGGTTGAACTCTTGTGTTAGGACCGTGCAATGCTGAGAAACTCTGTGGGAAGGACGGAATACACTTTTCATTAAAGGTAAACTGCCATTTTGAAAATGCAGGCAGCATGGTATAGAGCAGGAGGAGCTGAGCAGATTGATATACAATTTCTTGGGAAAACATTCCGTACAAACTGTATTTTATTCAGTGATTCTCTACTCATTCTGAGATTAGGAGTCAAGTGTGCGGTCCTAATCAGTGATCGGCTATAATACACCAGTCATACAGTAGTATGACTGCTAAGCTCAGAAAGAGCAGAGACATAAATTAATAAAAGACAAGTTGTACTGGAACTATTCGAACTATATATTACTCTGTTCCGACCCTCCTACTATACAACATGCTGCCTGCAGATTGTTACAGGTTTGATTTAGCTTTTTAGCTTTCAGGCAGAATCTAGTGGTGGCAAAAAAGCATTACATTTTTGGCAAGCCCAAAAAATTTGCAGGCATTTGCCTGTTTACTCTGTGCTTGACACTTTTTCTTAAAAGTGGGTAGGGCATGTGTGGAATGGACAGGGGCAGATTTAAAGGGGTTTTCTGGGAGCTCAATATTGATAGCCTATCCTCAGGATGTCATCAATATCTAATCAGCGGGGGTCCAACTCCTGACACCCTCACTAATCAGCTGTTTAAATGTGGCAAGTTCCTCACTATACGTTTTATAGCGACTGTGTTTAGTATCGCAGTCCAGACCCTTTCACTGACTGATCAGATATTTATGACCAATCCTGAGGATAAGCCATCAAAACTGAACTCCTGGAAAATCCATTTAACATGTACTGGTATAAATTACAATTTAAATGTATAACACTTCCTAATTGGTGTAGATTTAACTTTGTGGTAGTGAACAGATCTCTGGAGATGCAACAAAATTATTAAGAGGACTGTGTCTTGATAAATTGCCCCCCCCCCCCCCCATAGTGCCGCATTATCAGTGCCCTCATTAGCACTCTGAGCATCTGGAAGCAGTGTCAGAGAGGTCTCATAAATGAAGCTTAAGTGCCCTCATAAATAAAGCACCATCATGAACAGTACCCCATTTATAGTGTCAGCCAAAGAATACCTCCATTATCAGAGGGCATATTGATCACCACTGTGTCTCTGTTATGCCAACTTTTTCTCTTCTTGGGAAATCTGTAGTGTAAAGTCTATAATGGCCCCCAGAAGGTCCAATGACATCTACTGACTTACTGATGTTTGGGCATCAGATAATATAGGCAAGGAAAACGTTCATTGGTTCAGCACTCGTTAAAAAATCCAAAAAACATTTATTACATCTCAGAACATGATGCTTACGTGTTTCTGGTGAAAACACCATTAATGATAGCATATGGTATAAGAGAAATGGTTTGTTTAAATACCTAAAAACACAGAAATACAGAAAAATCTGGAATGGACTTTACATGAAGGCACAGAGTAAGTATACATATAAATTGCTAAATAGCAAAAAGTGCCATATAAAAATCATATAGGACATGTTCAGTTAATATTAATATAGATAAGCTAGATTGCTGTTTAAATTCATTCTGTTTGGGTACCGACTTTCTATAATTAGCATCCAATATGCCTTATGTTGGAGGAGAGCCCTTCTCCAATCCCCATTACATTTAGGCTAATTGAGTCTCTCAATTGCTTTGACCTGAAACATACGTGTGTTCCTTTGGTGAGTATTTACAAATTATGATGCCGCACCAGAAAGGTTTTTCTGCTCAAGATTTCTAGTACTTTTAAAATGTTTCACAATTCTAGTTTTTAGGTTGTGAGTACTACATCTTATGTAATGTATGAGGCATTCATTGCACAATGACATATATGATATGTGTTGTATTACAATTATGGGTGTTTTCACCAGAAATGCGTAAGCAAGAGTGTTTTTAATCTTTTTGTCATGTTCTGAGGCCTAATAAATGTTTTTTTGATTTTTTACTCAACCAATCTACGTGTGACCAGCCCTTATTAGAGCACCATATATATATGTATGGAGTTGAGTTGATTGACTTCAATGGGTCCACGATCCGCAAGATGTGACCAAAGATAGAACATGTTATTGCGTGAATGATCTTCCATGAAAAAATGAGTATCCAGCTTTGCTACTGCAAGGCCCATGAACTTTTGCTCCAGTCTAATATATCATTATGTAACACGAGTCTACTAAAGCTTAGTTCCCAATCCTCCAGTAAAAAAAAGAAAAGATCTAAAAGCTAAGACAAAGTAGTGATACAAAATGATGAGGAAATGTGAATAGGTTTCAGGCAATGAAATCTTATTCTAGATGCTCCGCTGACAAAATGTAGGACAGCACATAAGCCTGGTTGGAATTCGCAGTGTGTCTTGCTTTCTCACAAGTCTTCTGTTGACAGCAAGTTTATCCAGAATCTGTGCCATCCAGCTGCTCAGAAATTTCACAGCGTCCCTCCCTAAGGACGATTGATCTTAGAATCTCCTGAATGCCTATGAAACTACGAAGTGAAATGGCTAAAAACATAGATCATGTTTCTCTCCGCTAACATTTCCTTTTCTAACTAACTGTATGATGTCATGATATAACTTAATTGCTGACAATAATCAGAGTTGCAGAGATCCTTCTCATTAGCCATTACTTGAGTCTTCAGAAATTGCCAATATTCACAGAAGATTTATCCCCAGGTCTAACAACTGGTGATCCTCAGGATGTTGTTACACAAAAGGCTCTTGTGTGGCCTACAGCCCTCTTGAGAATTCAATAGCTTTTAGGGTATTGCAATATATAGCTTAAAAAAAAAAAAACACGTAAAAAAATTTACTACATTACATGGCATTATATGGATGATAGTCATTGAGATGGCCAGCAGCATCTCCTCATTCTTAAATATAATAATTCTATGGACATATTCAGAGCCTGGTTTTTAATATAATTATATTACAATAAGGAAAATATATAACTTGCTTAGTTAATCATATTTCTAACTGTATCTGTGATCTATCTATCTATCTATCTATCTATCTATCTATCTATCTATCTAATATCTATCATGCATCTATCATCTATCTTCTGTCTCCTATGTATCTGTCTATCTAATCTATCAATATCTAATCTATCAATCTTCTATCCCCTATCTATCCCCTATCTATCTAGTCTATCTAATCTATCTAATCTAGCTATCTAGGCAGGGCAGGATTGGCCATAGACCTTATAAGTAAGTTTCCCAGTGGTCTGATGCCAAAGGGGCTGCCCAAGCCCTCCTCTTTGCCATTGGTCGGGTACATAATGAGCTCTCAGCGGTAAATAACCCTGTGAGAATCAGGTACTCATGTACCCAGCCAGCGGCTGCACATACCCTCCTGAATTCAGCTGCTGTGGCCCACACCTCACCTACTAAGTCTCCTGCTCCATAGACAACTGGAGGAGGAGGACAGGAAATATCATCTATTGATGGCCACCACAGAGGGACTGCTTTTGGGGCAGTATATTGTTCTGCACTGTATATGTTTCTGATGGGACGGTATTTTGATCTATCTATCTATCTATCTATCTATCTATCTATCTATCTATCGTATATCTATCTATCTATCTATCTATCTATCTATCTATCTTTCTTTCTATCTATCATCTAGCTATGTACTTATCTATCAATTATCTATGTATCTATCTAAGCATTAGCGTTCCCGTTTACCATATGAGTGCTTGCGCTATGACCAATTTATTAACACAAGCTAAGAAAACACATCAGTCTGTAAATGTGACTACCATTGATTCCTATTGAGCAGAATAGATCCCACATATTGAGTACCCAGCAGAATGTGCTGCACTGCAGTTAATCAGCGGTGTGCTGTAGCCACGCCACTGTCTGCTATCATACTGCTGCATAATGCAGCAAGACAAAGGGAGTTCCGCATTCATGCCCATGCTGCTCCTGACTCACCTTCTTTAAGAAGCTCATGAGCTCTGTCACTGCTAGAAGCAAATGTAATAAAATGAAGATAAGTCTGCCTGAAAGTCCTGCCATTGTGTGCAGAAATACCCTGAATTACATCTGTCAACGGGCTGTTAACACTTGTTTTCTTAAAAGGGGTAGTGGTTCTCAAAGCATGCTTTACATTATGGATGGGATTCAAGTAGATGGGTAAACCACATGGAGAAACTCCAGGCCCCATAGACCAGCACAGCAGCAGTTAATGGTTTATGAGTGTGGGAAGAGATTTTAATGACTTAATCAGACTAAGGTCCTAACATTTACTGACATTGATATTAGTAGGGAAAGCACAGTCTGAATAGGTATTAGGTGATTTTGTCATTATGACTTTAAGTACTCACTCATTTATATATTTAAAGGGGTTGTCAGAGTTAAAAAAAGATCCTCCAGTGCCCCAAATGTAATAAAATACCAAAAGAACATATAACATTTAGCCCCCTACCATTTCCGGTGCTGTGGCTCTGGACCTTTTGGTCCGTGTTTACAGGCTGCAGGAATGATGGCACGTAAGGGCTGCAGCCAGTCACTAGCCTCAAAAGTCTCTAGCTGTATACTGCTGAGACCAGTGATTGAATGCAGTAGCAATCAGCCATATAAACTACATGATACGGGATTAAGTGGTAAGTATGTTTATTACATTTAGAGACAACCCATTTAATATTTGTTTTAATTTATAATATCTCAAGATGCATTCTAGGAAATTTTTAGGCAGGAACCAGACCTAACTGTTGTCTTCAATGTCCTTCCCTTTTATCCCCTTAAACAGAGTCTGTCAAATTACATCTAAAAGCAGACTACATATCTTCAAAAGTTGCCCCCGTTCTGCTGACAGCTATTCCTATGATTTCTCGCACAGAAGTGCACACATGATTTGGTCAAGCATGAATATGTTCTACGTCGCTAGAGTGGAATAGGCTACTGCCAAACACCTCTGGTGGTCGCTTATTTCCAATGAGAACAAAGAATTGGGCAGGTTGAATTTTATAATTATCTGTGAAGGATGATTCTCCACATCTCCAAAAATATAATATAGTTGGCTAGTACCACTAAAATAAGTGGATTGAGTCAACCTTGCGTTGTAAGGCGCGGGCATCGACGCCGTGCACGCGCGCGCTTGTAGTCTAATTACGACGCTGTCGCTTTAAGACGCTGTGTTTTGGTTCAGACACAGGAAGTGGTCATAAGCTCTGACCTTGATCCTGCCTGTGATGTCACTTCCGCCAGGAAGTGATCATGTGCCCATACTTCGAGGCTACAGGTGATGTCACATCCTCCAGTCCTGCACAGGAAGCACCGCCCTGTTAATTGGTTGCTTCACTATAAAAACCCCTCAGTATTGGCAGCAGGCGCCGGTGCCTTGTTGTTGCTTTGCTAAAGCTAGAGTTCCGGTCGCTCTGCTTCGTGACTAGGACCTTGGTTGCACACTAGGTGCAGTCTGTGGTCTAGGCAGGAGTTGTGTGGTTCCAGTCTATGTTCCACTATCCTAGTGTGCGTCAGTGTGTGTGTTTGGAGGCCACATTGTGTGTTGGGCTGCAACCTCCCTCGGGAGGCGCGGAACTCGGCACACGTGGTCCGATTGAGAGCTGGGTATCCTGTGCTGGTCCCAGACTTGAGCGCATTGAGTGCTTGTGCACATTTGCCTTCCGGGCATTGGGGCTCATCCCCTATTCTCCTTCGGGAGCTCATTATTGTGTGCTTGTGCACACGTGCCCTTCGGGCATTGGGGCTCATCCCCTGTCCTCCTTCGGGAGCTTGCCTTTCCGGCTGCTTGGATCCTGGGTTGCCCTGCTCGGGTGACTCAGGATCTGAGTCCAGTGATCCCCGGTGGCTCTGTCTCAGGGCAGAGTCACTTTATTATTTAAAAAGGGCTCCTTGGCCTAACATGCGTATGAGGGCCTTAACTTGGTAGGAAGTATTGTATTTTCAGAACTTTACAAGGAAGATGCAATTGAGCGTGCCCCAGCTAATCAATTAAGATGCATCTGTTGGTTTATATAGCTGATGGCCCCATGGCTGACAGCCTGGGATTCCATCAGAGCTTTAGATTATCCTTCACTTTACTAGAGCTACAAAGAGGCAGTTGGACATATTTTCCTGGTAGTGAGTACCAGGGAGGCACCAACAATACATTCTGCTTTTTGCCATGGTATTTAGATGGTTAGAGCACCAAAATGAATCTTTATCCTGGTTGAAGGAATGCTTATTCTCTTCAATGACAATAATCTGAGGATATACTTTGCTACAGTATTTTCTTGAGACTACTGGTAGGTGTACAGGCAACCCCTAACATTCCTACAAGAGCTTTATCTATGTGGCTATCGTCTGCACTGGAAGGGAGTTAACATCCCATGAATATATTATGCTTCCTTCACTTCAAACATGGTTACTCCACTTTCCATAGTAGGTGGGGTGCGGTGTTTTAATAGTTGTACCTTGATATAGCTATTAATTAATCCTCATAAACAAATGCAGACAAAGCCTAGCTATTAAAGAAAGACAGTTCTAGGAAGCCTATTAAGATGTGTTTGCCTGCAGTCAATTAATAGAGTATTGTCCATACAAGCATCAAAGCCATAAGATATAAGACACCTATCTGGATGTTGCTTTCAAGCGTGCCAATGTTACAAACCTGTCTGTGGAGGAACATTGACTGTTCTCTTCTGAAAGCCACCTAAGAAAACATTCCATAGGACAGGAAAGAGAGTACTGCTCACTGTGATGTTACTGGCACCGACTTATCACAGACACGCATTGACACTTCACCATTGTGTAAGAGGACAAAGGTGCTGGACGTGCAAGTAGCACATGTCAGGAGCTGAACAGACAAATCTCTGAGGAGATCACTGGCTTATATTTCCTCTGCTCTTTAACACTAATGGCACAGCATAAGGTATCCGGTTATTACAAGCTCTTTGGTCTTAATGCAAAATATGTACCAGGCCCCCCACCTACCATGTTCCATTTATAATACAAGTGTTATCTTGTGTGGCTCAGTCACCAGAGTCTAAGCTTGGCTACTACCTGTACACCTCCTGTAGCCTACTGGAATGGTTAAATAGCAGCAGTGATCAGCAATATAACTAAGTAATGGAAATATAAGGGAAATATAAGCATTAACAGTAATATCATAAACAAGTTCAAATTGTCTCAAAATGCACTGGAGCAAAAGTTTAACAAAGAATTGCACCTGAACATCTCCTGCGTAAATAGATATTTAAAGGCTCGGTGCCTGGCAGTGATATTTTACATATTCTGTGTGCAATATCAACATGTTTGCACAGTTGTGGTCATAACTGGCCTCCCTTTGTACACACGTGCACTTTTGCCACTGATTGTGCTTGACAAATTATGCTGACATAGCATTTGTACATACATAAACTATCCACTGGTATCATTTCAAGGGCTGCGTCCTTGTAATTATTTCCCATCAAAAGCAAGAAACCTGCAGTAATGCCATGTTAACAATAGAGAATACATTTACAGCTAATCACTAGTAATAGAAATGCAGCTAGGAATGAATACAGTATAGACAGTGATGTATACCTCCATGGAGGCAGACCACGTGACTGCTATGGAGTCTGAGGAGACAGAAGGAGCCTGGTATTGAATGTCTTCTTTTCCCGACATGACAGCACTACATTTTCATTTAGCTATCACTAGAGGAAGCTTTGTGCAAAGAGAATATTCCACTAACAGCATACATTTCTATGCATTTAGCTCCCCCTAGTGCTGACTGCAGGTAGCCAGTTTTGTAATATATTACGTGAAAGAAAGCAATGATTAGAGTTGTATGGGGGAGATTTTTTTAATTATCAGAGTAATGTATGATCCTATAACTCATCCCCTTCGTTCTCTGCTTGGAGTGAATGGCCTGATTGAGAAAGTCAAGTGTGGCTATTTGTCATGGCAAAAATCCAAAGAACTGAGAAAGTTAAGAGGCAGGACAGGAAGTAGAATACCTGGAGTGACTTCAAAAAATTATATCCAGAAAGCCATACCTGGTTTTTTATAAAAAATAAAATAAAATACATATTTGCTAATATGTGATACTTTTTTATGTCATTATCCTTTTAATATAATCTCTCTATACATAATATATGGTTAAGACCAGTTCACTGATCATTCAAGTGAGCAGGACAGGTTAGACAACATAGTGGTGACACGGGTTCAACGTTAGTACAGTTATGTTAGAGAGTTGAAGTCTTGAGAATGACATTTGTTTAAAAAAAAAGATTAATACCTAAGCAATGTATTGACATACAAACATAAACTGATTTAGCTGGTTACTGTGGGTTACAACACAGTGGAAATTATTACAGTAAACCATGTTAAACTGTATTTCATGCTTGAAAATAAATCAACATATTTGGCACTTAAATAAAATACTGTACAACTGAATAAATGGCCAGTTTCTATGGTGCCGTTTTTCTCCTGGTACCTATTGGTTTAACACATTGAAATAACACTTATCAGAGAGTTTTGAAAGTTGTTAAGCTGCAATTACTCATGGCACATTTCATTATATTTAAGGTGCTAAAAAATAGCTTCTCTCCCACATATCAATGCATAAAGATCAACAGCTGTCTGAAGTGAGCAGCTGCATGCGCTAGCTGTGAAATTAAGAAAAAGTTCTGGGAACTCCGATAAAGTTTCTTTCGTCATCAATTCCATGTGAAGGCCACCATTTTAATGGAAAATGTCAACAGTACTCACTTTGCCATACATGATATTTCCATACAGAGATATTAACAACTGGATGAAGATTTCTTAATGCGCTGCTTAACAACATCAGTAAAGCATGGTCTGGGGTACACAACTAGTTTTTCATGCAAGGGCTAAATTATCAAACTGTACTGCTCAAAAGAAATGCACACGTCAATAAAAGGGTTTTCTACCTTCCACAGTCTATAGACATCCCAAACATAATTCGATTACATAGTGTACTACTCTTATGACCCCCATCATCAGCTGTAATGTGAGAATCCAGCAGCAAGAGTTAATGTCAGCTACAGGAATGCCAAAAGAAGTAATACCTAGTGCCTCATAAAACCACTGTGCTGTCCAATTAAGGCACAAACATGTTAGATCTTCTAGATTTAAATGGACCCCTACAGAGCATTTGTAAAAGGGTTTCCTTAACAAGGCAATGTTTTACGTGTGAAGATAAAAGCCAGTATTACATTGGTTTGGCATGATAAACACTACTATTTTTATTTATGCTAGATTTATGCACCATATGTTGCTGATAAATGTCTATGTGTTTGGTGCTTGATCCCAAAGGAAATTACGCTGTTACACAGGAACTGCTGTTGAGTAGATACCAAAGTGACTATAAAAAAACTGTCCCGTGAGGGTCAAGAGCACACCTGTGTTTTGTGTCGTCGAAAAGTTCATACCTCTGGTTTACTATAGTATAGGGGATGTACACAGAGTGCTTATAAGGTAAAAGGCAACTTTCTTATTCAGCTTGTTTTCCTTTATCTTATATATGTATCTGCTCTGACAGATTTCAAGAAGTGGAAAACCTATAGGGCCATAAAAACAAATGAGGACTGAGGGAAGTGTCGTGTAACCCTGATGTATACTTTACGCAGCTTGAACAGCTCACACATTATACTGACACATGGTTTGTTTTCCTGTACCATAACGGAACATGATAAAGTATCAGCACTGTTAAAACCTTATTCAGTCATGTTCCTTTTGGAAAGCTAACAAAACACCGGATTTCAAACAGTTCTTTACACTTTCAGCCCTTCTGGCATTTTACATAACAGTTTAAGCACCTGCACTTCAATACAGATAACACAACGCATTGTAATGAACTTACATCAACACAGTTTTGTATTTTCATTGTCTCAATGGCAATCTTATATCATAAGAAAGCAAGCAAACCTCAACTAGAAAATGATTGGTTTGATTTGATAGACAAAAAGCATTTGCTTCCAAGTGAATGTCCAAAGCTCAGGATAAATTCCTGTGTCAATACCAGAAAAATGGACAAAACTTATCCATCCGGCCTCTTGGGTCAATGTTTTGTTAATAGTCAGGGACTAGCAAGTTTATGCACCATCAAAGATTGTGATGTATTTATTCCAACGCTTGATTAACCTGCTATGATTTCACTATTGCAGATAGAGAAAAACCTCTCCATAAGACCACCTCTTTGGGAAGCAGCATGAGCAGCATGTTAATGCTGAAGCCAGTCATTGGCTGCAGTGGAGCATGACCATGCCCATGCAGTGCCAGAAGAAAACAAACTAGGGACTGGAACGTGGACAATTTTGGGTGGTCATCTCAAAAAGGTTTCACTAAAGCTAGCCATACGCATTATCATGTTAGCCAAACCTGCTACATTTATCAAAATTTGATGATAATTTAATTTCTATGGGGGCCCCCTGAGGGCAAATGTTGGGGGCAGATAATGACTTGCCAGTTAGATTTAAACATGCCCAACTTTTTGTTTTTGAAAACATAAACCAAGTGTCAGAGGTGTCTGGAAGAATCTTTCTACCCCTCCCTTTCATAACACAAGCATGCTTGGCCAAGTCTAACAAACATGTGCCATATTGATAAATCTGGTTTGATTCATAAATTCAGGCCTCCTACAACATTATTGGTGATTCTCCACAATATCTTTAGCACATTCTGGTTTAAATGAAAACATCCAACATCTGCACAGTTCATGGTGATTTATGATGGCAAGCTAGTGAAATCCCTGTCTTTTTACATAATAAGCTCCACATTTCAGCTTTTCTTAATTATTCCAGTGTTTACCTCTTGAAGAGTCTTCCTGGCTGCTGCTCACATAATACTTAGACCATAATACCATGACATCATGTAGTGATAGAAAAAGACCATGCTATTGTAATATTTATCTCTAACCTGAAGAACCACTTAATACCGTCTCAGTACAACATTTATCTTGTTTTTATTGAATTACAGAGGGGTGAAAACATTTTCATTGTTATTTCTAATGTCATGCAACAGCATGAGAGGCCTTTTCAAAAACTGAAATATGATTGTATTGGTGATCAGACATAAGTAACAATGGCAGTAGTTTGATAACTGCCACTACATCTTTACCATCAGCTGCTACGCAGTCAAAAACCTAACACAGCGTGAAGTAACAAGAAAATGGTGCCTTCTTGTTAAGGTTTCCTATAAGGATGGGTTATGTATAAATAGAAGTATTGTTAGTTGTGGTAATTATACATATATTTATATATAAAACCAAAGTAAATGGGTTCTCTGGGATTTTGATATTGATGGCCTATCCTCAAGATAGTTTATCAATATCAGATGGGCAGGGGTCCGACTCTCGAATCCCGGCTGATCAGCTGCTCTATGATTGCTTATACATCTTCCTAGGCCATGTGATGTCAGGTTCATTGGTCACATGGCCTAGGCGCAGCTCAGTCCCATTCTAGTGAATGGGGCTGAGCCACATTACTAAGTACAGCTGCTATCCAATACACGGCGCTGTGCTTGGTAAGCTGTGAGGAGGCTTAATGTACTTTCACATTGACATTACTCATCCCGGCAGGCTGTTCCAGCAAGGGAACAACCTGCTGGATCTGTAACTACAGTGTACATTCGTGAGCTGCCGGAGGTCCGCACGGCCCTATTGACTATAATGGGGAGGGCCATAGATCCCGCCACAGCACGGAAAATATGCCAAGAGGCGGCTGGGCTGCACGCGGTACTAGTGATTGTTGGAGTCTCCTATCCTGTAGCCAGATGCTAAATGTTATAAGTGGGCTAACCCATTAGTTTTACTGTATGTTATGCTTATGAACAGTAGGGCAGATAATTGTAACAAATGGATGTCAGAGGGATACTTTTTGTTTGTCCTCTACTGATTACTACATTAACTACTGCCCATACCGTACATTTGGCAAAGTACATATGTATTTTGTATGGAGAGAGGAAAAAGCCACTGCCAAACACCTCTTGTGGAAGATTATGTGCCTTGATAGCTAAAGGATTGGGCACATTGAAATCTTACTGCTTGATCCTTCTCTCCACCAAAATCTAGTGTCGGGGGAGAGTCGAGAGGACTCCACTCATACAGATTAGAGTCTAGTTCTTCCACAATTGGCTGGTTTGGGTGACATTAATCAAATATATATCTTACCAGTATAGCGTTGAAAGCGGAAGCTAAGAATAGTCACCATTCTATCAGCCGCATTTAATAGAATAATTAAAAATGAGGAAAAATATTTAAAAGCAAAGTAAAGTCTTTCTATGTAAATCATACAGATCAAAACAATGTCACGGTTTCCCCATGGACTGACTACCTGAGGGACAAGCAAAGACAGCGAATGGCATTTATCATGTAGAGAGTTAATACAAGGCACTTTCTAATGTATTGTGATTGTCCATATTGCTTCCTTTGCTGGTTGGATTCATTTTTCCATCACATTATACAGTGCTTTTATCCAGGGGTTATGACCACCCTGCAATCCAGCAGTACTTGTGCTTGCACATTATAGGAAAAAGCACAAGCCTCTCTGGTAATTGGGACTGTGGGAGACTACATAGGCACGCACACGCAGCAACCACTTCATATCTGTGCTGCAGCAGTGGCCGTATTCCCTGCAAACGAGCTGTGTATAATGCAATGGAAAAATTAATCCAGCCAGCAAAGGAGACAATATGGACAAAAACAATACATTAGTAAGTGCCTTGTATTAACTTTCTGTACATGATAGATGCCATTTGCTGAAGCGAGACATCCCCTTTAAGGACAACATAAAGGTTTGTTTTTTTCAGAAATGGACAACCAAACTACCTTAATACTTGACATGAAATAAGGCCATGGTCAGCAATGCCAAAAACACAAAAATGTTAGGATCACAATAGACATGACATCACCTATCCTTTGGGATGCTGAAGCCCAGCTTACTACATGGCAGCCTCCACCATATTTATATTCTCATCCTGTACGGCTTTAAAATAAAAAAAAAAACTTTTACTGTACAATTTTACATGTGGCTCATGGACGTGAGATTCAACTAAATGCGTAAGCTGCTCTGAGAGCTGGAAAAACTGACTGTATGGTCACTCTTCACTGTACACCATGATCATTCCACAATAAGTACCATGTAGTTCTAAAGTAGAGCCAAAAATTACTCCGCTGGTGTCCTAGTATGAAAGCCAAAAATATCAGTCTCCTTTTTTGTGAAGATTTCATTTAGCATAGTAGCTTCATGATGTCATGCAGAGCTCCTGCTGTCAATTTTCAGCAATTTGTAATACTAGCTCTCAGTTTTTCCACCACCTGTACTTGCAATCTCCTTAAGTACCATACAGAATGAAGATGCAAAAGTTATGGAGCTAGGACAAGCAAGATAAAACTGATTTGTTCCACTTCATTTGGAAGTGGGAAATGGTGTTCCTCTCCAGGGATTTAGTCATAAAGAAACTATAGAAACTTGCGGTCTCATAAACCTTCACTATTTCACTCTTTAACTAGCCAAAAAGAGCAGCTAAAAAAAAGTTGTCGATCTTCCAGTTTATAAATGGATTTCTCTTGCCAGTTAGAAATAGTCTTTCCGTCAGAGGCTGTGAAACGTTTACTCCTATGTAAATAAATCCAGGGAATTGATGATATAAAATTAACTGTGCCACAAGATGGCAGCAAAATCTTTAGTAATAAAAAGTAAGCTAAAAAAGCTATCCATGAACAGTTTCAGCAAGCTATAAGTGAACAGAAATGAACAGATTTGCCACTCTGCAATTTGAAAACCTTCAGCCATTAATAGAGCTTGCCAAGTTTATTTCCCAATTTAAAGGCTCAAATATAAAAATGTTAAAGTTATCTAATAATAGCTAAAGATTTACAGCACTTATTTAAATCCCAATTGTCATCTAAAACATTAGCTTACTGCAAACTTACAAAACTGTGCAGTCTCATCCATTCATCTGAAAGAGAACTGCCACCATATGTAATGAATGACCATTTATCATTTACATTCTCCATATTTCAAGGGGCTGTCCCAAGAATGATATAGATCTGCTATCAACAGGATGGGTAAAAGTGTCTGATTGCTTGGAGTGCCACTGTTGGGGGGGGTCCCATGTGCTACATTTGAAAAGAACAACGGTCAACCATGCACACTGTTGCTCCTTTCAAACTCTTTGGGACTGATGAAGGTAGCCGAGCACTGTGCACAAATGGGAAACAAGCCCTCAATTCTCCATTCCCAGTGGTGGGACCCCCAGTAGTCAGACAATAATAATCTATCCTGTGGATAGAAGATCAGAATATATATTCTGTGGACAAACCCTTAGGTCATAAATACACTGCAAACATTATAGTTATAGCCTGACCTAAAGTCTCCCTTTTATATTCCAACACTACTCCACATTACTGCTGCATACTCACTGCTCCACCTTTTGGAATCATCAACAGGCTAATGTGGGTTTGGTAAGCCCGTGGAAATGTAAATAGGGGGACTGGATGTCAACATCAGAAAAATGCTTTATGTTTATCAAACCCTATGTGAGACAGTGAGGCTCCATCAGCCCGAGGCCTGCATTCAACAGGAGATGGCACTGGTGGCACAACAGGGAAGGGGTTCAGGATTTATGCTGATGTCTCACTGACAGCTGGTGTCTTACAGTGTGTATTCAGCCTTAAGGTGGCCACATACATTAGACACAAGTAAGTTAATGGCCAAATAACTTCTGAATGAACAATCATTCAGCAAATGATCATTTTGCACAGTCATACACATTAGTCAGTTGATATCACCAAAATCAGTGGCTTCGGCTGACATACATCTAGTGTGCATGGTCAGCAAAAAGGGGATGTCCAGGATTTTGACACTGGTGGCCTATCCTCAGGATAGGCTATCAATATAGCATTGGTGGGGGTTCGAAACACCTGTCAATCAGTTGTTCTTGTCCCTGAATCTACAACAATTTGTCCATTGTGTAATAGAAGAGTTGGCTACTGCAGCAGTGCTCCCATTCACATTTAGTAACCAGCTACATCCACTACACAATGAGCTACAGCTAGCTGGGACCAGAGTTAGAGTTAGGTGGGACTAGTTGATCAGAAGGGGTGCACGGTGTTGGACCCCAGCCAATGTGATATTGATGGCCATCAATATCATAAACGAGGACGACCCCTGTAAGACTTTCTGGAGTGTGTTTAGCCTGACTAGAGAAATTTCACTACAGCCGCATATTACTCAATGTTAAACTACATTTTAAGGTTATTATTGGCAGAAGATTTTTTTCAAATGACATCAATTTAATTTGTAAACCTCAAATAAATTCTGTAGAATACTTCAAGATTAAGATGGATCCATAATTCTCTCTTACTGTCCTTTCCATATTCTATTACCATCTACATCCATCTGACTATGCCATTTTTCTGGAGCCTGAAAACAAAACATGTATCCAATGACACTATCTGGACCAAAGACAATTCTATAACATTCTGTCATATCTCAAGCACAGGAAAAACAATGTTAGATACGTTAAAAACATTTTTTCATCCTTTCCCTACTTGTCTTTGAAAACTATTTAGAAATCGATAGAAATGGTTGTCACTTGGATTCTTTTTCGGCAGGCGTTTACATTATTAAGGACTTCAAAGGGCTTTCTTAATTAGACAGTAACCATGTTACTTTGAAACCTGTTAGATGTTTCTTTTTAACTTCTATGCTATTTTTATGTTTTATTACCATAATCAGGGGGTGGATGTTTCCCATTGTGTCATAAGCGCATTTCTAAGAAACTGCCAGACAATTTAAGACACAAAATGCCTTAAGGCCCTTTTAGACGGGCCGATATTCTCCCTGAACGAGCGCCGATCAGCGACATCGGCGCTCGTTCAGGGAGCCTTTACACGGCCCGATGAATCGAGCGCCGGGCCGCACGAGTGATCGCTGTATCGCTCGTGCGGCCTGGAAGCTCCATGCTGTCAGGCGCACATCGCCTGTTTACACAGGGCGATGTGCGCCCGACAGATCGGATCTTTTGGTTTTTACAAAAGATCCAATCAGCCGACGAACGAGCGTTTTGCTCGTTCGTCGGCTGATTAGGGCCACTTTTACACGGGCCGATTATCGGCACTAGCGTTCCTAGGAACGAATTTTCGGCCGATAATCGGCCCGTGTAAAAGGACCTTTACTATAGTGTATGCTTAATCTATTTAAAGATAAAAATGACCATTACCATTTATTTGTATTAAAAGAACAATACACTGTAATACCAATGTTCTACCTCAATATCCATTTTCTTTTTTGTGCCTATGCGCTTCACTATGTTGCTGCTTGCAAATCATTGCCTGCTACTGGTAAACTGCTATCATGAGATGTGGCGTAGCCTACTTTAGGCTGCTAAGTAAGTATATTGCTATCGACAGTTTTTACAAGATCATTTATCAGTAAATAAATTTGTGTTTATAGGGCATCACTTTTCCCCACTGCCCTTTTGAGTAAGGCTATTAGGTTTACTAGTTAAGCATCACAAGCATGAGCCAAAGATGTGCTTCTATGGTCAATAAACCACAGACTGATGGTGAGTAAATACTGGAAGTTATGAGCCAAACACCAGTTCCCGGCATCATATCTATGACAAGAAACTGTCAAGTCAAGTGAATTATCTCAGACCTGCTGGAAATACTACAATTGTCTCCTATATCCTATCAGGGTCTTGTAGTACATCTAGTGGGTGCAGAAACACCTGCTAACTTCTATCTGCTAGGGCATGTCAAGAATGCCCTAACATTCTGAGTGAATTTAAAAAAGGGGAGAATATGTATATGCCCTTTATACTTTCTCTCCATTTATGATCCACTCATGATTTTGGCATCTAAAACTGCAAGAATGATGGTGTGGTGATATCCTTACAGAGGTATAACTTTAAGCTCCTGGGACAAATGCATAATCTGTAACCGGGCCCCTCAACTATCTTGTATCATTTATCTGGTCTGCACACATTGGGCAAATTGAGTGTTTTGGTCCCATCTGGATCCAGTACATGTCCGTATAGTTAGACATCTGATTGTTAAGGTCTTCCCAATCCTCCCCCTAAATCCTCCCCTCCTTTCTGAATTAGTTTAACAGAAATCAAAACAACCTCTCGAGTAATTGTAAATGAAGACAGATGGAAATATTATTTAGAAGAAAATCATTTTCTTTTTGTGTTGTCAGGGAGGCCAAGAATGTTTGAAACATTGACCGATGTGCAATATTTCACCCCTGTAATTGAAAACTGACAGCAAATTCCTTATACAACGTAATAACTGGTAGCATCCATTAATGCAAATTCCTATGTCAGCCTTGTTCTTAAGAATTAGTGAAATGTCATATACTATTATGAACTCAGTGTTCACACGTTCAGCAAATTGTGCATGGAAATTGCCTTCAGCAATTATGCTCCATGCCTGCATCCAAGTCACTGTTTTAAATGGAGGGCTTAAAAAGTATACAGAAAGCAACACGTTACATGACTCTGCGGCACCAACAGGAAGAATGTGATCCTGAATCAATTCACACTTATTGAACTGAAGAAACAACTTCAGAGTAAAGAGGCAAATAAAAGAAAAACAAAGGACCAGATTGACTGATGTCAGCAATGCTATCTCCAGGCAATGGATTCACTAAGAGCCTACAGAAGGATATAAGAATAATGCACAATAAAGCTGAGGGTCCTAGAAGACAAAAACAGAAGATAAGCCACAACAAGCAACACTTCTAGTCAACCAGACACAAATCTGCCCTCAACTAAAAAAAAACAGATATGCAGCTAGGGTGGACCCTGTGTCCATCTCCCTTATGTTTAGTAAGCAGGTCATTGTCCATAGGAATGCTAGCCCTGGAGGCTTCAACTCATGTTTTGTTCTGATTTCAATGCTGACAAGATCTTTAAGACACAGATAATTCTGATAAGCTATCAAAAGGAGCAATAACTTCCCTTAAGGAAGCACTGTGTATTTTAAAGAGAAAAATATTTTAAAGACAAAAAGAAAACATGGGGGTGCTTATACAATCCAAAGGTTTCAGCAGATATATGGCACTAGGGAGCGTGACGCACTAGCTGTCATGCAGTGGATCATACCAACATCCAATATGTCTGGAACACAAATCTACTTTATGTCTTGACTGCATTATTAGGGTATGTTCATATCAGCACTATTATTTCCATTCTTCTGATCCCTTACAGGAGTAGAACAATGAAAATAATAGAAGTGCTGGATATGGCACATACAGAACAGATCCCATTGACTTTAATTAGTTCCATTTTATTTCCATTTAGGAGAACATATTTTTTTGTATGCAGAACTTTTCTCAGCTATTTTTGATGAACTCTGTGACAGAAGCCCCAGACGGAGCCTCCAACGCAGCTGTGGACATGCCCTTATCCAGTATGGATGATGTCTGTACAGTAGGTGGTTTGAGTGGTGTCTACCATGCACGACAGACATTTGCCTAAGGCAATGCTGGAAATGCTCTACACGCATTATATTCACTGTTCAGTTTGCAAGATAAAGCTTGGTGGTAGAGTACATCTCATATACTGCAACCAGTGGCTCCGGACCCCAAATCTCAGGTTCTGTTTAAAGAACAAAAGTCTCCAGTGCAGTAAAATATAGGCTTTAAGGCACGTTCACGTTATAGCCACCCTCCATTCATTTCTATGGTAGCACTTAAAAAATATAGCCTACCAGTGTGCTTGAGTATTTTCAGAAGTCCCATAGAAATTGATAAAGAACGCACCATGCAAGCACAGCCACCTCTCCATTCACTTCTATGGAACTCTGGCCCGGTTATTTTCAGCACTCCCATGGAAATGAATGGTGGGTAGTCATACATGTGTGGTGCGTTCTCGTTGTATTTGGAGTTTCATTTTAGAGAGAGGTGCGGGTCCCAGAGGTGGGACCTGCATCTATCTGACATTGGCGGCATGTCCTAGTGATATGTCCCCAATGTTCAAGATGAGACAACCCCTTTAACAAAGATTTCAGGGACCACTGGGTTCAGACAACACATGTACACAGGTTTTGGGGAATCCATTCCTTCTTCCCCTGGATGCTCTCCACTTAATGAAGAGCATGCCTCCAGCAGCGGAGGTCTCAGAGATCTGCTCTTGGACCAAACATAAAGGATGAACACATCTGTACTCTTGTCAATGAACTCTAAACAGTACTGAAGAATTCCCTAAGACAGATTTGAGGACTATACTTGGACTTCTGAGCCACAGTTTGTAGTACCTAAGACTTGTATACCATTATCCTAGTCCTGTATATTTATTTTAAAGGAGATTTCTGATGATTCAACATTTAACATCAATATATACTCAATTATTACATTGTCATATGATTCCTAATGTTTACTTCTAGGAAAAATACAATAAAGTCTACACTGAATTGATCAAATCTTTAAAACTATGACTTGTTTCTAGAAATGAAAGCTGACATCTACAGAATATGCAGCTACAGCTAGCTTCCTTTCTGAGGTAATAGGATTAAGAGAAGATTGCCTCAGTCTATATCTGGGAACGCTTGTGCGCATGTACATCTGTCACTCACTAAGCATTCAAAAGCAGGTATCTCCCAAAGCCCTTCTAGCACAAGACATTCCGGATACTGCCTTAAGCAAAGTCAGCTAGGGTGTGTGCAGATTTGTTGCAGAAATTTCTATAACTGTGGGAGCTTGCAGAAATCCATGCAGATGCTGCAGGAACAACCCCATTCTACAGGATGGATTATCCATTGGCAGAAATTTCTGCAAAAAAATCTGAAGCGTGCAAACACTGGCAGGTTTGCGGCATGGTTGACACACATGCAAAGGATGGACATTTTATACTACATACTATATAGTTGTGTAAAGATGTAGCAGAGCTGAGTGTACCATTTAGTACCATTATCTGTGGATTTACATAGGATTATCAGAATACACACTGTAAACAATGTGAGTTTAAAGAGTTAAATGACAAATGTACATCTGCACCACTGATACCTGTGTTTGATATAGCATATGTCAATGCCATTTCCTAAAGACCATATTTACATATATAATCACGATATTGATCCTAAACACGGTCAATTTGCTTTTTGGACCTAAGCCGGAACGGGCAGAGAGTGCAAACATCACACCGTCTACCAGTCCAGGTTCATCTGTCAATGATTAATATCCTACAAGAACTTGTCTCAACATGGTTTTATGCTGCCTCTGATGGTTCACGGTTAACAAGGAGGCATTGAAGTGACGCAGGAAATGGTCTGATCTTCCCCATAATGAGAATGTATGAGACATCATTCACTCTTCAGATCAGTCAAATGTATTTTTAGTAAACTGAGAAAGCACTACTTTTAGGGTGCTGCCACACCGTCAGGTTTTCGGATGCCGTAAATCAGGTGTGGATTCAGAAAGAGAGAAGTCCTATCTGCCCTTTATACTTTCTTTCATGATTTACAACTGATTTAAGCTTCCAAAACGGCATAAAAAACCTGACCTTTGGCTGTACCCTTAGGCTAGTGTCACAACAGCGTTGAGAGTGCCGCTGAGCAGTTTTAGTCCAGCCGACTCTCAGCACGTTTGCCGGGTTGCGGACGGATCCCTGCCGGTCTTCATTATAGTCAATGGGGGCGGCTGTCATTCAGGAATCCTCTGGCAATGCTGGATCCAGAGAGCTTTCAAACGCTAGTGTGAAAATAGCCTTAGGGTATGACCACATTTCGCAGCCGTGGGGCTTTCGGGAAGCGGTCATGCTGCAGTCAAGTTCCCTGAGCTACCTCTTATGAAACCACATTGTATAATTAATCCACATGGTTTGGTGTCATCTTCAATCCGGCACGGCCATTAACAATACTGAAAAGTGTGGTCTCATTAGATTAATTAAAGGCATGGCCGCAGCACGACCGCATCCTGAACACCCCCCGACCACGCCATATGGTCATACCCTTAGTCTCTCTGACATGGTACCATCACCCAATTTTCATCTCATGCTAGGCTATCTGATCAGGCATTTTCCCAGGATAGAAGTTGACACTGATGTTTTTTATATTGATTATAAGGTAGAATATATATATATATATATATATATATATATATATATATATATATATATATATATAATTTATATTTTCTAAAGTAGATAAAATGGATTTCAATTGGCATGAAATAATGCAGATGATCCACACAGGTCTAATGTACTGAAGAGTCCTGTTGCCTATGGGGAACTCCTAGCCAAGACAGCAGCCACTAAGTCACGGATGTCAGCTGGCTATTACTCCTTAACCCTTGATACATGATGCCGCATTCTCTAGCTGTGGGGTTTCACCCAAGAGGAAGGGAATCCCTTCTCTCCAGGTCTGATCTGTTATTTCATCACTAGAGGGCAGTTGAGGAGAGCAGATGAAGTGTCCTCTACAGCATGCCCTGTAGAAGACACCGTCGCAGCCAGCAGCAGGGACGCACACTATAACACACAGTAACATAGAAGCAAACAGCACTCACTTGGAGTCTTCTGATCTTTCTTGCGATCCTTTTTACCCTTCTTATTCCCCTTTCCTTCCTTCTTTTTGCTCTCAGACATAGCGAGGGATTTAAGGCTTCTTAATCGGATGACTTGAGCTATAGAATCCAGTGTGGTGTCTCTTCTGTCTGTGCTGTGGCAGTGCACTGAGCCCAGGATCTCCTCACTCCTGACTACCTCCACTCACACGGACATCAGCTGCTCCCCTCTCCAGTACAATCCACAAGCGGCTCTCCACTACTTCCTAGAATCCAGGTGGAGGTGACATATACAAAAGTGGATGTCCTGTCTTCTGATATAGAAAAAGTAATACAAGTAACCAAAAATATAAAATGGAAATGTAGTTCTAAATAAAAGAAGAAGAAAAAAAGAATATATAAACGATGTCCTACTTGGTTTGTATTCCTGCCACAACTTAAAAAAGTTTTTCCAAAGTTTCACTTGTCCCAAGTTTCTCCTGCCTTGCACTGGAGGAAACTCTCCCATTCAGCACGAGTTTATGTGTTAGTTATGTCCTACCACTCACACACCCACTTTGGAGGTGGAGCGAATGCAGTACATGCAATCGCCGCTAGAGGTCGCTTACAGTACTGGAAAATGTGTCTGTGTATACATATATCATCTATTTAATATACTTATATATCAATGTGTAATCTAATCATAGATATTTTATATATATATATATATATATATATATATATATATATATATATATATGTATATATAAATCTATTTAGATTAGATTAATAGAATATATAGATATATATATTTATATACTTATATATTATATTTATATACTTATATATTATATTTATATACTTATATATTTATATACTATACTATTTATATATATATTTATATACTATATAGATTAATCTATCCATCTATCTATCTCTGTCTATCTATGTATCTACCTATTATCTATCTATCTATCTATCTATCTATCTATCTATCTATCTATCTATCTATCTATCTATGTTTCTATCATATCTGTCTATCCTTATCTATCAATTGTATATATCTATATGCTTTATTGTATATATCTCTATCTTATATATCATATATATCTATATTCTATATCCTTTATCTATCTATTTCATATATCTATATACTATATATATCATATATATCTATATTCTATATGATATCTAGCATCTATCTATCTATCTATCTATCTATCTATCTATCTATCTATCTATCCAACCTTCTATCTATCTATCTATCTATCTATCTATCCTTTTATCTGTCTATCTATCTATCTATCTATCTATTCATCCATCTATTATTTTTGCAGCTATTACTACAACAAAGGATTCTTGCCCTCTATCAGTTGTCACTTTTGCAGTTCCCATTACAATTTGACACTATGGCTCCGTTTGGTCCAGACTGGCTGTATGGTGCAGTCTGCCGCTTTATTCTACCCAGTAAATAAATAAAATTTCACATCTCACTGGGATCTTTTGGGTTCCTTAACAGAATAGAGCAGCTACGGATTCTCTGGAAACAGGACATGTGATGACAGAGTGCACAAAGTCCTGAGGCTATATTCACATCTACATCAGACGCCGACTAGGAGCCATTGTCACAGAATAGCACTGAAAGCAGAGCAATTCTCCCTGTCAAAACAAGTGGCAGCGGAAGCTGTGGGATACCAGTATAAGTCGACGAGGTCACTGGGTGCCACCACTGTTCCTCGAGCAACAAATCCAGCACTGGAGCATGATGCCTATTTAACATGAAAACTATGGAACACGTGTGAACAGAGGCTTATTAGAGGGAACCTGTCACCATGAAAATGCAATGTAAGCTTCAGACAGCATGTTGTAAAGCAACAGAAGCTGAGCAAAAGAGAGCTGGGAAAAGATTCAGTATAAGGGTGGGTCACATCACGTTTTATGCCTCCGTTTGAACAGATGCAACAGATGCCACTGTATGGCATCAGTCTGAGGCATCAGTTTAACGTATATGTTTTTTGTATAATGGATGTAATCACAGCCTAATTTGTATTTTATTAATTTAAATTCCTGCTCATTCTTGGCTTTGAAGTCCAGGGGGCTGTCCTATCAGTGATTGACAGCTACCTCTGTATACACAGTCATAGAGGGAAGGCTGTCAATCACTGATAGGACCGCCTCCTTGACTTCAAAGCCAAGAATGAGCAGGAATATAAATGAATGAAATACAAGTTATACTGAATCTTTTACTATAAAACTATACATCAGTCTCCTCAGCTCCTCCTGCTCTATAATATGCTACCTGCAGATCAGACACCATGTTCAATGTATTGGTATGTTTTAGCTAGAAAAACTCTTTTACTTTTTTTGTCCTTCAGTAGAAATTAACGTATATGTCACATGACGTTTCAAATATTCAGCTTAATTTCTATCGTGTGATTTTCAGAGGATGTTGTCATCAAATGTAACCCAGAATAGAGTTTTCAGCCTCTACTTATGTATAGAATGGATTTTGGGAGGTGTCATCTTTACAGATTATGGCCATTTTGCCTATGTATTATTTAGTATGATAATCCGTTACACAAAGTCTTGACCCCTGAATGTTTTTAGAGTCTAAAGATAATTGTCCTGGCGTCCACCACCTCTGTGGATTGGAGACATTATAGGTCATGGCTGCACGGATTCTATTTACAACCAGGGGGTGCATTCTTCTGTGCTCATTGTCGCCCCCTGCTGAGTAGTGCATGTAGTATGACCTGCCATGAGAAGTGGGGGAAGGGAAGAGACAACTGCTCAGAGAACATTGCAGGCACAAAAAAAGGGGTTGTGATTTTTGAAGTTCATTCATGTGATATTATGATTAACTAAGAACATCTATCTTTATTACCTCCAATTCTAACCAAACATGAGGTTCGGACTGGGTAAAGCAATTATTACATATTGTCAGTTATCCTTTTGCTGGAAACCCTTGCTGTTGTCTCTAATTCACGTGTCTGGTGTTTTGCAATGTGAACAAACTCCTTTGGCCCATTTTGATGACGTCCGCAACCCTCAAGGCACTACAGTACTGAAATCAGTTAGGCCCAGCATGTACATTAATATACTGACTGCATGAATACCAGTGACACTAGTTCTCTTATTTGCAGATGGGGACAGCCCCTCAATTGGGAATGTTAGATAGAGAAGTCCCTGAGGAGGTCCCACTTGCACTCAGATCATATTCATGAAGCCTTCAAAATAGCCTTTAAATCCAGGGGAAGATTTTCATGAGGATAAAGCCCTGATCCAGGCATGGTGGGAGGAGGAGGGTCTTAGCTCCAGGGTCCAACTGATGTTTTTTTTTTTAAGTTGAATATTTTCAAAAGACAGAAGTTTCAATAGTGACATCTACAGGCAGAAATAAATACTGCACCTCAAGTCTATGCTTTATTTGCAATTTCGATTACATATTTGAAAATCACGTTCATATATATTAAAATCAGGGCGCTTTAAATCGTCTTGGGTGACCCTTTGCATGTCATACAAAAGTTATATACACAATACAATAAAAATCTAGCTTTCACACGTGAAAAACATATCACATGGATGGTCTGGCTTCGATTCAGTCCTGTTTTCTTTGATAAACTCCTGTGCTTTCTGATGGTCGCTGCAGATGCAGATGATACAAAGCAGTTACGTGCTAACTGTATCCCCCATATACAGGACCTCTCAGGTGTCCCACAGTGTTTTCATATTCTGATACATGGCACCAGCTGCAGACTTGTATTTGTTCTATTTTACAATGCCATGCCTCCAAACATGTCCTTGGATTTCAGGGATGTCCTTGGTTTCACATCCAACTTCTACAATAGCCCTGTTCTACTTAATATGCATCATCACAGAGACAAAAAGCAATGAAAGAGCGAGTACGTCTGATCGTAAGCAGACAATAAAATGTTACTGGATGTGAATTTGTTTAATCAAAAAAACACACCATAATTTATCATAGCCATCAATTCTACTCGCCAACTGCTGACATAAAACATTTCAGTATTTTGGAATCTAAGCTGAAGAATTGTCACATAGATAAGATATTTAAGCGGATATTCCGAGAAGTTACGCATATCATTGCTGTATATTTGTGCAGATTGTAGAGGTATAGATTAATGATTAGCCTGGGGTCACATCTGCATCATGAGTTATTCTTCTGTTCCACCAAGATTTTTCTCCAGATTTCCAGCTGATGGATCCATCATATAATGGACTACAACACTGCCCGATGAACCCCATTAAGGCTCACATTAGAGATGAGCGAAGTATTGCAAAATTCGATTTGGCTGCTTCGCCGAATTTTACCCAAAAATTTGCTTTGTAACTAATTACTTTTTCATGAAACATGTTTCTTTGTAAGTAGTGGGTGCAATGACGGGGAATGGCGCAATGTACCCTTCAGATGACATTAACATCTAACATTAACATTAAAGTGTAAAATAAAAAAATAAAAAAATAAAATCATACTTGCGCTGAGCCATTTGATCGCGAACAGCCGGCCTCCGCCATCTTGATTGAAGATACAGTGCAAAATCTAGCGTGACCTGTGATGATATCACCACGTCGGCCAACCTGGTGACGTCATACATCATCGCGCACATGATTTTGCGCGGGATCTTCAATCAAGATGGAGGAATCCGACTCTTCGTGCTCAAATGGATGAGGTAAGATCTTTTACAAAATTTTTGACCTCCATTCAGGGAAAATCGATTCATTACCACGAAGCACAAGGAAATTTGGCCTCGTGGCTAATGAAGTTTCCCCTGAAATTCAGATCGAACTCCACTTCGTGGACTTCGATTAGCTCAACACTAGCTCACATCTATTTAGAAGTCTACATTAGCTGTTTCTATGTTATTTGTCAGAAAAATACCATGATAAAATATCCACAGACACCATTAAAAGTCAGTGGAGTCCATCTGGTGACGTTGGTGTCCATCACAGCTTGAATTCCACTTTTATGTTCCAAAGACACAAAAAATTTTTGTAACTTAGGTGTGACCCTGTCTTACCAGAAAAAAAACATCCCCGCCTGCTTACCTTTGATACAATCTGCAATGGAGGGAGGCACATGTGAACCTCCCCTTAGGCTACATTCACACAACCCTATCAGTTTTCCAGTCTGCAAATTACAGATCCGTAAAATACGGGTGTGGCCCATGTGCATCCTGCAGTTTTTGCAGGCCTCATTGTAAAAATTCCTATTGTAGTCCACAAAATGGTCAAGAATAGGATATGCTGCATGGATGCGGACACCACACTGATGATATCCACAAAGAATGTGGATCTGGCACCGCCCTAAAGTACAGTTGTGTGAATGTAGCCTTACCAGTATGATTTTCATAAGATGTCTTCAAGACACCTGATTAATGTTGGACTCACACATCTAGTTTTAATGCAGTGAACAAAAAGAAAGGAGGATAAAGAAAAGACTGATACAACTTTTTTTTGTCTCAAAAACTGCATTAACACTTCAGTGAATGCAGCCTAACGGAAAAAAGATTGGGTTACGTCTACACAGAGATATGTGACATGCGGCAATTCATATAATGAGAGTCAATGGTGTCGCCACATGCTGCAACATGGGACCACAGAGCAGCAGATTGTCAGGAAGGAGGCGTTCCTGATCGCTGGTGGAGGAGACCCCTGCATGTACATGCAGCGATCTTTTGCATCAGTAATGCCATTGCTCTGTGACATGACATGTCACCATGTAGACATACTTTAATTGTTTGAAACGAAATCCCAAATTATTTGCTTATGGGATGAATATTATGTGTTATGTATTAATGCACTAATTTGGCAATATATTATTAATCCTTTTAGTCATTAAATGTCATATTTTAGAAAAAAACTAATTGAATACAACCAGCAGTATAGTCACGACATTTGGTCATTCTAAAAATCAATGGTACCAGTCACATGCTACATTTTCCTGGCAGTTTGGGAGGACAGCCGAGAGACAGATAATATGTCACCATTCTTAGGTATGGCGGTGGAAGACAAAATGTGCTTACATGTTTGGTCAGACACTTGTGAGGTCATGTTATGAAACTGGTGTAAAGTAGAACTGGCTTAGTTGCCCATAGCAACCAATCAGATTCCACCTTTCATTTTTGAAAGCTCCTTTGGAAAATGAAAGGTGGAATCTGATTGGTTGCTATGGGCAACTAAGCCAGTTCTACTTTACACCAGTTTCATAAATGTCCCTAGTTTCATAAATGTCCCCACAAGGGTATATGTTTTTGCTTATATATTTACTAGCTGAAGGACCCGGCTTCGCCCGGGTATATTTAATTTATTTCTTTTACTGTTTGTGTGTGTGTCGTTAAAAGATATCGAGAGTGCCCTCTACAGTGCCTGCCCCTTAAACAGTGACCTCTACAGCGGCCAGCCCCTTTAACAGTGACCTCTACAGCAGCCCGCCCCTTTAACAGTGACCTCTACAGCAGCCCGCCCCTTTAACAGTGACCTCTACAGCTGCCTGCCCCTTAAACAGTGACCTCTACAGCAGCCCGCCCCTTTAACAGTGACCTCTACAGCAGCCCGCCCCTTTAACAGTGATCTCTACAGTAGCCTGCCCCTTCAACAGTGACCTCTACAGCAGCCTGCCCCTATAACAGTGACCTCTACAGCTGCCCACCCCTTTAACAGTGACCTCTACAGAAGCCCGCCCCTTTAACTGTGACCTCCACAGCAGCTAGAGTGGCCACTGTCTTCACCCCAGAAAGCCAGACCTCACCGGCCATTCCCCCAAACGTGAAACAGCGCCCCCAGTTCCCATGAAGACACATCACTAAACATGAGGCCACGCCCCCCTGGCTCCGTGAAGACATGGAGGAGAAGTCTTAGTGTGAGCTACTGAAAGGGTGGACATCCCTGTGTCTGTCCAGACACTGCATCGGACGGAGAACAGGTAGGCAGAAAACTGGACTGTCCAGCCTAAAGCCGGACATCTGGCCACCCTAACATCAGCCTGCCCCTAGGGTGGCCAGAGGTCTTGTTTTAGGCTGGACGGCCTGGCTTTCAGACTCCCTATCCTCTGTCATGCGCAGGGCCTGGATGGACACAGCAGCAGCACTCTCAGCAGCAGCACTGTGCAGTCTGAGCAATGAGCTGCAGGGAGAAAGTCACCCTCCCCCCACCCCTGCAGCTGACAGAAGGTGATTTTTACCAATATTTTTAATCCTGGTCAAATGTAGCATGGAAGGGGCGTGGCCTGACTGAGTCAGGGGCGTGACTTAGTGGGATCTGGGGTTGGTGCTTTTAAGTCCTTCTTTTGACGGTGGCTGGAATTACAGGTCGATGCCTGATTTAGGAGGAAGGTGGGTAGCAGTGGAAGAAAACATCTTTTATTACTACTGAACAGTAAATATGTAAAATTTACATTATATGAGGTAATGATTGATGATGAGTTAGTCTAAAACATAAGTTATAGTTATGGTAACTGGGAATACCCATTTACCATTGTCATCCACAGTGCTCTGCCTCTTTAATGCAGACCTAAAGCAGTGAACTGGCTAGGTTGTCATAGAAACCTGATGTGTGCCTGTGAGCTTCTATTGGCTGATAAGCGTCATGTGACCAGGCTACTATTGGCTAATGCATTTTTTGGGAATATCTCAGGAACGGTATGTCCTGGAGAGTTGAAAACTGTTCAAAAACCTTCCCGGACACCTGATGTACATGTGTGCCAAATTTTGTGATTGTAGCTGCAGCGGTGCGGATTCCTTTAGCGGACATACACACACACACACACACACACACATACACTCAGCTTTATATATTAGATTGGATATACAAATATATGTACCTGGGCTGTGAAAAACTGCTATGGTTGGCAAGCTCAGTAAGTAGAATCTCATTGTGGGGCATCTTGCCTCCTCATTAATTAGTTCATCATCAGGGCAACATGATTTGATTTCTAGGACCATTTGCTGGTCCTAGAACATGTCTTTTCACACTACTATTCCATGATGTAGTGGCTCACAGATTGTTTCTTCACCTCTTCCAATCCTTTATGGGACAAACAGTGTTTATCCCTAACATTGGTTGTCCTTCTTCATAGCACCCATTGCAGTTGCATAGCCAACCTCTATGATATGTAGATGCATGTACACAATATCCCATAGAGCTAATTAATTGAAGACACCAATTGCCAAAATTGTAAAATGAAAATTTTTACTGAAAGGGAACCTGTCATCAACTTTATGCTGACTGTACTGAGGGCAGCATAAATTAGTGACAGGAATGCTGATTTCAGCGGTGTGTCTCTCTTGAGCTAAAAGTGAGTGGTTGCTGAGAACCAACATCACAAACATTGCAGCCCAGGCCTTCAAAAGAGTCAAATCTACCTGAGAAGAGTCATGGTTATTCATATTCTCTCGCACCCCCGCCCATCTTTTGATGATTGGCAGTTCTCTCCTAGAGAGAAAGGGAGAAAACTAGGTAGAGACCTGTCAATCATCAGCAGGAGGCCAGGGAGAGCAGGAATTCATGAATAACCATGACTATTCTCATGAAGATTTGACTCTTTTCCAGGCCCAGTCTGCAATGTTTGTGATGTTGGTTCTCGGCAACCACTTACTTTTAACTTATAAATGACAGACCGCTGAAATCAACTCACCTGTCTCTACTTTATTCTGCTGTTAGTATGGGTAGCATAAAGGTTATGACAGGTTCCCTTTAAACCACAACATTTGTTTACATCACAAAACAGTTATTTTGTAATGTGCCAATAGGCAGTGCACTACTGTCAATATCTCTGCTGCAAAAAGTATATTTCCATGTACTTTTTCCACTTATATCTTGAGAAATTCAGGTTGACAGCTATTGTTACTTCTTAACTTTTCAATGTATATTACTTTTATAAGCTTTTATGATTGACATTAATGCAGTATTTTAAATACAACTATCTAATCACCCCATCAAATCGTGTCTTTATAAATACCTCACTTAAATGGTTGCCCAATTCTGTTAGATGGTCTCCAGTGAACGTAAATTGCTACCTAAGTACTGATACTAATATTTTAAATAAAGCAGTAATATTTTTTACTTATCTCATAGCAGATAAAAAACATCCTGAACTTTCTACAAGAAGATCCCATGCCCTCTGCCTACTTTGGCCTCTGGACTTCACATTGGGGTCACTCATCTACTAGCTGTGATGAAATGACCCTAGTAGGTTTCTGAGTATATGGCCAGCATTATGATTGCTCCCTGTGGATTCTCTTCTCTCGGACCCCACTCCCCATGACTCCCCAAGTGCCCAGATAATATACAGTAACCACATAACATTGCAAAACGGCACACAAACAACATTGCCAAATACTTGTCTAAGGCCCCTTTCACACCTGCGGCAGGTGCACATGTGGGGCCGGCACTACGCTCTGGCCCCATTCACTGTAAAGGGGGCGGGCCGCGGATCCGGCCATAGCACGGCAACCCCTGCCGAGAGGCAGCCGGAACAAAAGTACAACATGTATTTTTGTTCCGGCCTCCTCTCGGCAGGGGTTGCCGTGCTGCGGCCGGATCCGTGGCCCACGCCATTACAGTGAATGGGGCCGGAGTGTAGTTCCGGCCCCACACGTGCACCTGCGGCCGCATGGATCCGACAGGCTATTTACCCGTCAGAACAGCCTGCCGGAGTCCCCTGCCGCAGGTGTGAAAGGGGCCTAAATAATACTACTATGTGAGATAACTAAGAAATATAGCTTCATCCTCTGCTTTTAGTAAAGGGGATTAGGGATGTAAACTTTGGGTGCCCAGGTCATTAGGGCCAGTAGCACCCATATTAGCAATAACTACATAGGTCACATAGGGTGGCCCTGCCAAGGTATGTCAAATTCATAAGCAATCATAAGAGAGCAGAAAAGTTCATCCTAGTTAATTTATGTGGACGTGCAGATATGTATGTATTTAGCAGTACATGTGGCACCTTTGGGACACAGCCTGAGGTAGTCTAAAAGGCGTTCTATGGGACTTTGTTTGAATTAGAGTTTGAATTGTACCTGTGGAGTTAAATGGTTTTGTAAATCACTAATCTTTTTGAAACAATGCCGTTTCCTCCTTCTACAATGTGGTCACATGACTGCCTGGATCCTGATTTCAGCACTTCCTCCTCACTGCAATGTCATTGTTGACTTTATACGCATTACAGGCAGGAAGCCTTCTCAGGGAAGAAGCACTAAAAATGATGGAAGCACAAGGCATGCTGGGCTTGGCTAACAAACCCAGTGAAAACAGCAAAGACCAGAAGTTCTTCTTCAAAACATCCAGGACCATGGTGTACAGAAAAAAAGGAATATGGGGGTAAAAAAATTAAGTATTTGGGGTATACTGGGCAGTTAAAAAAACAGTTTGGGCCCAGAGAACCCCTTTAAAGGCTTAGGCCTCATCTTGGCCTTTACACCATTCATTATAACACAGCTTGGCTTTTAAACCCCCGCCTACTACTATATCCCTGCCACTTTTTAGTGTGGTGTCGGTGGTGCATTTCCCCACCATTTATCATCATTTACACCAGTTTACTGGCGAAAATAATTAAAGAAATCTACGTCAGCTAAGACGTAGAATAGATTTCAATTCAGGTGCATGAAGTGTCAGAGCATAAGCTAAATTCAGGATGAGGCCTGCAACTATTCATAAATTAAGCACATCCTCCTGTGGTGGAGAGGATATCAAGACCAGGATAGAAATTCCTGTCTTAATAAACGACCCCCATTATGTAATGGCTGGAGAACCCCCACTCTCTATCTGTGATATCTATGTCTGTCTATCAAAATATTTTTGCAAATATGAACATGTAAAAAAAACATATTTAATATTTATCAGATCCCTTCGATGTAACTAGAGACATGTTTCATGACTGAGTTCAGGTCATTGGCAATGTGCCAAGTCTCAGGAACCACAGTAAGGGAACTTGATATATTAAGAGCCTAAATTTCTATTTGTTTTCTGTTCATCAAAATATTCTTGAGTGTGGTTTCCTTCTTAGGATCTCTGCAAAAAATGTGAAATATGCATGTATATGTATGCAATCCTAACAAAACTCTATGCTGGTATGTAGATATTTATAGACTATGACAAAGGTGCTTGAATTACATGGTGAATTCTCAACTTTCAAGCCATACCACGTGGCACTGCTTTACTTCAGAAGAATTAAAAAACATTTTTATTAAGACTTGTGTCTAAAGGTATAATAGCTGTTTGTTACAAATGAGCTGCACGTTTCCATAAGAAATATACATAGTAACATAGTTTATAAGGCCGAAAAAAGACATCTGTCCATCCAGTTCGGCCTGTTTTCCTATAAGTTGATCCAGAGGAAGGCAAAAAACCCCTGTGAGGTAGAAGCCAGTTTTCCCCACTTTAGGGAAAAAAAATTCCTTCCCGACTACAATCAGGCAATCAGAATTACTCCCTGGATCAACGACCCCTCTCTAGTAATTTTAACCTGTAATATTATTACCCTCCAAAAATACATCCAGGCCTCTCTTGAACTCTTTTAGTGAACTTACCATCACCACCTCCTCAGGCAGAGAGTTCCATAGTCTCACTGCTCTTACCATAAAGAATCCTCTTCTATGTTTGTGTACAAACCTTCTTTCCTCCAGACACAGAGGATGTCCCCTCGTCATAGTCACAGTCCTGGGGATAAATAGATCATGGGAGAGATCTCTGTACTGACCTCTGATATATTTATACATAGTTATTAGATCTTCCCTCAGTCGTCTTTTTTCTAAAGTGAATAACCCTAATTTTGATAATCTTTCTGGGTACTGTAGTCCACCCATTCCAGTTATTATTTTAGTTGCCCTCCTCTGAACCCTCTCCAGCTCTGCTATGTCTGCCTTGTTCACAGGAGCCCAGAACTGTACACAGTACTCCATGTGTGGTCTGACTAGTGATTTGTAAAGTGGCAGGACTATGTTCTCATCACGGGCATCTATGCCTCTTTTGATGCAACACATTATCTTATTGGCCTTGGCAGCAGCTGTCTGACACTGGTTTCTGCAGCTTAGTTTGCTGTTCACTAAAATTCCTAGGTCCTTTTTCATGTCAGAGTTACCCAATATTTTACCATTTAGTATGTACTGGTGACTTGCATTATTCCTTCCCATATGCATAACTTTACATTTGTCAGTGTTAAACCTCATCTGCCACTTCTCTGCCCAAGCCTCCAGTCTATCCAGATCCATCTGTAGCAGTGTACTGTCCTCTTTTGTGTTAATTACTTTACATAGTTTAGTATCATCTGCAAAAATTGATATTTTACTGTGCAAGCCTTCTACAAGATCATTAATAAATATATTGAAGAGAATAGGGCCCAATATTGACCCCTGTGATACCCCACTAGTTACAGTGACCCAATCTGAGTATGTACCATTAATAACCACCCTCTGTTTTCTATCACTGAGCCAGTTACTTACCCACATACAGACATTTTCTCCCAGGCCAAGCATTCTCATTTTATATACTAACCTTTTATGTGGTACAGTGTCAAATGCTTTGGAGAAGTCCAGATATACGACATCCATTGATTCGCTGCGGTCCAGTCTAGAACTTACCTCCTCATAGAAACTGATTAAATTGGTTTGACATGACCGATCCCTCATGAAGCCATGCTGATATGGAGTAATTTGCTTATTTTCATTGAGGTACTCCAAGATAGCATCTCTTAGAAAACCCTCAAACAGTTTACCCACGACAGATGTTAAACTTACCGGCCTGGGCTCTGTTTTTGGACCCTTTTTGAATATTGGCACCACATTTGCTATGCGCCAATCCTGTGGAACACTCCCTGTCAGTATAGAGTCCTTAAATATCAGAAATAAGGGTCTCTCGATGACATTACTTAATTCTCTTAGGATACAGGGGTGTATGCCATCCGGTCCTGGCGATTTGTCTATTTTAATCTTTTTAAGACGCAGCTCTACTTCTTCCTGGGTCAGACAGGGCACTTTTAATGGGGAATTTACTTTTATATTCTGCATTTCATCTGACAGTTGAATACAGGGGAGAAAAAGATATTTAGTAGCTTTGCTTTCTCCTCATCGCTCTCTGCAACTCCCCCCTCATTACTCTGTAAGGGGCCGACACCTTCAGGTTTATACTTTTTACCATTTATATAATTAAAGAACATTTTAGGGTTAGTTTTACTCTCTTTGGCGATTAATCTCTCGGTCTCTAGTTTGGCTCTTTTTATTTGTCTTTTACATATTCTATTTTTTTCCTTATAGTTTTTCAATGCTTCCTCGCTCCCCTCCTGTTTTAGTTATTTAAATGCTTTCTGTTTGATTTATTGCTTTCTTTACAGTTCTGTTTATCCACATTGGTTTTTTTCTGGTTCCTTAACCTTTTATTCCCATAAGGTATGTACCTCTCACAATTAGATATTAAGATGCTTTTAAAAATATCCCATTTTGTGGCTGTATTTTTATTTTTGAGGACTTTGTCCCAGTTAGTTAGGCCTATGGCCTCTCTTAGTTGGCTTAATTTTGCTTTTTTGAAGTTTGGTATTTTTGTTCCTCCCGCTCTTTTGAATGACAGTTGGAAGGTTATTATATTATGGTCACTATTTCCCAGGTGTCCCCCAACCTGCACATCTGTTGTTCTGTCAGGTCTATTGGTTAATACTAAGTCCAGTATGGCCGTCCCTCTAGTCGGGTCCTGAACCAGTTGGGAAAGGTAATTGTCTTTGGTTATAATACATTTTCTATATAATTTGAAGAAAAATGTTTATCTATTATTGCAGCAAATATTTACATTGTTGAGGGCATAAGCAAGAGAACTTTGACCGACTATAAAAATGATTTAAAATGGCCACCAGCAACCTGTCCTAGAATGTGAGGAGGACTGGTTGCCTCTGCTTGCTGAGCTGCCTAGATGGGGGAGGGAATGGGGGTCTTGCTAGACAAAGTAATGCGCTACAATAGATGGTAATGATGTGATCCTGCCTATGATATGCCATCATGGCTGAGCAGCCTGACAGGAACACTCATCAATATGTAGTATATGCAAGAGTACAGTGTGTAATAAGCCTTCCTCCTAACCCCTCTCCTAGGTAAATCTGCAAGTGAAGGTAATCAGTTCTGCTCACATTGTAGGATGAGTTAGTGGGAGCCATTTTAAATCATTCCCAGAGAACTCATTTAAAGGATTTTTTCCACAATTAGTAATGATGGCATACTGCTGGAAACCATGAGTGTGGCCTTATTTATTAGGATTGTTAGGGCTACTGGCATTTAAACTGACCAAATGAGTTCTCTTTTCAGAAAAACAAAGAAAGTTTGCCACTGGTACCACCAGTTGGAAAGCAGATGGCCTATAAGTCAATGTTTGACCTTATAAACAGGCCTTGAGACATAATGTAGGATTATATCCAAGCCACTTGCTCATCTGCAGCCAGTTGTTTTGGGGTGTTTGCCTTTCATCAGTGCAGAACAGAGAGAACTGTCTTCGATGGGTATGAAGGCATATTTTAGAGAATACCTCTTTAATGGCAGATATGTTTTTTTTAGAAAAATCTGCTTACTATTACAGACTGAGAGAAAGACAATAATAAGCTTTAATGGCTGCCAAGATGTGATTGCTTATTTCTACTGACAGCAAAGTGCCAGTCAAAGTTTCAAGTGATAAAGGCTAGTAGCTAGGGACATGTGACTTGACATTATTCAAGATGTTCTAGTTGTTAGGCAGTGTCTCCCTAGCAACCACTCTCTTGTACATGACCATTGAACTCAAAACCTGACACAGTATTGACAGCAGAGAATGGATAAAAACAGCTGGGAAGAACTCACACTATCAATCAATATCTAAGTCTATGGCATTTTTGAGATTTTCATAAACGTACATATAGGTAGAGGACCTCTGTGAAGTTAAGTAGGAAATTAAATGGTGGAATGAAATGTTGGCGTGTTGTAATACACTACAATGTGTTTTTCACTCTACGGAAATAACAGTATTTTGTGGACAGTGGGCAATGTGAGTTTTCCACATTATAACTACTTCATATAGTTCTAGAGTGGCATAGGGTCACCAGTGGCTCCAGTGTGGACTCCACACTATGTGGTTGTGCTATGTTAGGGCTGATATTACAACGGCTTCTACTGATCCATACATAAATCATCATAGGGTTCTAGAACATAGGGCCCATGTGTTGCAGCCAGTCTTATAGCTGTCTAAAATAGGTCTTTGCTTTAATATCAATGTAACTATTTGCACATAATTATCACAATTTTATATGAGAAGACTCTGACTTTCAAATCAAAGGATAAAAAAAACAATGACGCACGCATTGACTAACTTCATGTAGGACATACAATTCTGAGAATATACAAATCTATTAAAATAGCTGACCCCACATTCAACAGATTTTACATTGTCAGTTGTGTGGGTGAATGTTTCTTGTCTGCAAAACCAAGTAACAAGTTGAGCAATCTGGATTCTTAATATTATCGAAAATACATTAGGCAGAATAAACAAGACGCATACTTGACTCTGCACTGTATATCTCTTCCCTGACATTTGCAGGGTTTTATCTGGAAGATATGATAATTTAATGAAATTAAATATCAAATGGCTACAACATTTTATTGAAAATCATGGTAATAATAATATACGTATATACAGAGCACCACATCATGTATCATGGACAACAAATGTCCACATATTGCCCATTCCTGAATACATTTGGTAGGCCAAGCTCAATGAAACAGTAATTCAGATCTGTAAAGCAGCCCGAGATATAAAGATTTTTGTGTCCTACTGTGGGCTCTAATTGTCTGCAGCTTTCAAATGCTTGCCTTCAAAGTCCCAGAAGAGGTCACTGCTCTGCAACATGGAAATTCTATTCAGTTCTCATGTGCAAAAATCTTTGAACCATTAACTGTACTTCCTTATCATTAACCCCTTTATGACAGTAATATATAGTCATGATGTTTTGCTAGTGCAAAATTATTCTTCAGCGAGATCAGTAAGTACTGTGTATATATATATATATATATATATATATATATATATATACATACACATATATATATATACAGTACAGACCAAAAGTTTGGACACACCTTCTCATTCAAAGAGTTTTCTGTATTTTCATGACCATGAAAATTGTACATTCACACTGAAGGCATCAAAACTATGAATTAACACATGTGGAATTACATACTTAACAAAAAAGTGTGAAACAACTGAAAATATGTCTTATATTCTAGGTTCTTCAAAAGTAGCCACCTTTTGCTATGATTACTGCTTTGCACACTCTTGGCATTCTCTTGATGAGCTTCAAGAGGTAGTCACCTGAAATGGTTTTCACTTCACAGGTGTGCCCTGTCAGGTTTAAGTGGGATTTCTTGCCTCATAAATGGGGTTGGGACCATGCGTTGTGTTGGGCAGAAGTCAGGTGGATACATAGCTGATAGTCCTACAGAATAGACTGTTAGAATTTGTATTATGGCAAGAAAAAAGCAGCTAAGTAAAGAAAAATGAGTGGCCATCATTACTTTAAGAAATGAAGGTCAGTCAGTCCGAAAAATTGGGAAAACTTTGAAAGTGTCCCCAAGTGAAGTCGCAAAAATCATCAAGCGCTACAAAGAAATTGGCTCACATGAAGCCTGCCCCAGGAAAGGAAGACCAAGAGTCACCTCTGCTGCGGAGGATAACTTCATCCGAGTCACCAGCCTCAGAAATCGCAGGTTAACAGCAGCTCAGATTAGAGACCAGGTCAATGCCACACAGAGTTCTAGCAGCAGACACATCTCTACAACAACTGTTAAGAGGAGACTGTGTGTAGCAGGCCTTCATGGTAAAATAGCTGCTAGGAAACCACTGCTAAGGACAGGCAACAAGCAGAAGAGACTTGTTTGGGCTAAAGAACACAAGGAATGGATATTAGACCAGTGGAAATCTGTGCTTTGGTCTGATGAGTCCAAATTTGAGATCTTTGGTTCAACCACTGTATCTTTGTGCGACGCAGAAAAGGTGAACGGATGGACTCTACATGCCTGGTTCCCACCGTGAAGCATGGAGGAGGAGGTGTGATGGTGTGGGGGTGCTTTGCTGGTGACACTGTTGGGGATTTATTCAAAATTGAAGGCATACTGAACCAGAATGGCTACCACAGCATCTTGCAGCGGCATGCTATTCCATCTGGTTTGCGTTTAGTTGGACCATCATTTATTTATCAACAGGACAATGACCCCAAACACACCTCCAGGCTGTGTAAGGGCTATTTGACCAAGAAGGAGAGTGATGGGGTGCTACGCCAGATGACCTGGCTTCCACAGGCACCAGACCTGAACCCAATCAAGATGGTTTGGGGTGAGCTGGACTGCAGAGTGAAGGCAAAAGGGCCAACAAGTGCTAAGCATCTCTGGGAACTCCTTCAAGACTGTTGGAATACCTCTTGAAGCTGAAGAGAATGCTGAAAGCTAATACAGTGGGCCAATTTGACCAATCCTGTCTAATATTTAGACGGCATAAACTCAGATTAGGCAGTCTTAAGATCGACCAAAAATTATCACAGGGGCTCACGTATGATAAATTTGGTGCATTGTTAGACATTGGAGGGCTTGCTTTTGAACCAAAATGTTTCCCCAAAATTATGGCACATAGGGGGATATTTATCTAGACCGTCATTTTCTTCACTGGTCTTCCTACTGTGCCATCGGAGGATGCACCAAATTTATACAAAGGCACAGGCCTCTTGCAGGATTAGCACATCCTCCTACTGGCTGTGCAAAAATCTAGGAGGCTGCCATTGATTTCTGTCATTATTCACGCCAGAAAACTGGCATGAATAAAGTTAAATGCTGCGCCACCTCCTCCCCACATCCTTTTCTTGTTACTACTGAAAAGTGACACGAAGTGGAAAAGTGGATTTTTGCCTTTTATTTATGCCACTATTGGCATAAATCATATAGTAAATGTCCTCCATAGTGTCGCATCTTAAGCCATTCCCCGTTCCTGCAAAACCATTCCCATTTTCCGCTCCGCTGTACTCTCTTGTCAGGAAAGGCACAAAAACTGTCTAACACATTTAGGAAATGCTGTTCACATATGTCAATATAAGCCAGAATTCAGACACATTTTATTTAGGTTTGTATCCGGGTTTAGTCATCTATATTTCTACAAAACAATGTACTTGACAGCGTTTTCTTATAAGCAAATGCTGTAATGATGAGTATCCTTCCTGTTGTCGGTTAGTTGATGTAATAGTTACAAACTGACTAAAGTCCAACCAATCTGTGAGGATGATTCTATAAATTGTTTCTCACATCTTCCTCATCAAGCCAAACCACAGTAATATAATATATAATGCAGGCCACTGTTACACTCACATAGGTATGTCACACAAGATAGCACAATGACGTTACACAATACTGTAAACATAGTTGCCGTATCTTTTAACTAGTGATTCTACAAGAATTTAATGATAACTATATAATTTTGGACATTTGGAAGTACTAAGCTTAAGCCCCGATTATACAGCGATTGTTGGGAGGGAAGCATTCCTTCCCAGCAATTGCCTGCTCGCTAGCAGAGGAGACCGTTATTATTACATACAGCAATCTCCTCCACAGTATGTGGAGGAGCGACCTCTATGCCAGCAGATCGGGATTAGACAGCACGATCTGCCGCCAGCAAACCGTGATATTTCAGCATGCTGAAAGATCACGCTTGCACAATGAATGAGTATTTGCTCGTTCATCAGGTAATCGGTGGCAGTATTACACTGCCGGATGATCGCTAACGAGTGTTACTACAAATGCTTGTTAGCGATCATCTGGCAGAAAATTTGCCAGTGCAATTTAGGCTTTAAACTGGCCATACACAAGAGATTTAAATAGGCAGTTGGGTGAATCAAAAAATTTTCTGCCAACAGTTGACGCTTGTCCATGATACAAGACATGAAACGCAAATACCTGTTAAACTGCTGTATTGCCTATTTTAGACATTTTCAGGTGCAATTAGTGGAAAGTTTATCATACTATACAACAGATCTACATCTCATCAGTAGAAGCCCAGAGAAGGTCACAAATTAAGGTAGCTATCAATTGGTGATTTGTCATTTTAACTTATGTAGGGGCATTTATTAAACTGTTTACTCCACTACAGAGGCATCAAAAAGTTTAACATTATGGAACACGACACATTTGCAATATGATTTGCGACTCTTCACTTCTCTTGCCACTTGCCACAAGTGGCAAAAGAAGTGAGCTGGACTTAGTAGGATAGATCAAATGTATGCCAGATCGTAGCTGGTGTAGATTTTAACGTTTCGTGCATGGAAATGCAACAAATTTATTAAGGGCCTTGTGCTTCTTAGTAAATTTGGCGTATTCTGTGGCAGCAGACTTTATGCTAAGCATATGTAATGCGCCCCACTGTGTTGTTTTCCACAGCAATAATATTAACAAACCAGTCTAGTCGCCTTGGAAAGTGTTTAACAAAATTTTGGAATGCGACCTTCTACATGGTGAGAATTGTGTCCTCGGTGACAATAACACATGTAAGATCCTATCCTGTATCATCCTAACAATTGTGAATTAATTTCCCTGACCTTCACCTGACATTTTCATTCTGAAGTCTGGTTTATTTCAACACATAGGCTGCAGAATCCCATTCACTATAAAATTCATTTGATGCCTCAATCTCCAGAAGCTCCTGTGGTCTCCTGAACGCTACTGTGATGTGGTCCTAATTAAGCTTAGATGAGTGTCCTGGAGGTCACAGGAGCCACTGAAGATTTAGGCATCTGACTGACTTGACAGAGAATGGCGTTCTGCAACCAATGTATTGAAACAGTGCGCATAAAGGCTACAGAACGAAAATGGTTCAGAATTTTTATTAAAGGGATTATCTGATGATTAATGTAAAACATGAATATTAGACATTATATAGCCCATGACAATACCTTTGTAAAAAAGCTAGAACCAGCCCTGTACCTCACATGGATCCAGAGATCTCCCCATTCATTGCTCTGCTATATTAAGCTGAGAGCTCAAGGGGAGTGTCTTTTCTGCTGCAGATAAGGAGGCGTGTCCATGCTCTCCCTATCACAGTTCAGGAGGCATTTGAAGGTGAAACTGAGCATGTGCGGCCATCTCAGTGAGCCGAGCAAAGAAATAAGAAAAAGAACAAAGAGAAGGGAACACTATACAGATATATTTTATTGAATAGCTCAGTAGCTATACAAAAAATTTTAATTACATACAATTACAAAAGGATTCAGATCCAGGTGCTGTTTTGAAAGCTGTAGAATATTTTTCATGGGACAACCCCTTTAAACAAGTACAAAAAATATTTGAGCTTAAATTATTTATTATTATAATTAATTTTTTAAAAATGCAGCAAAATAATCCATAGTTTTTACATCTTACCTAACCCCACTTAAACTATAAACAAGAATTCACAGGAAATTGAAGAAAACTATATAAATATCAACCTTCTCCAAGTCTTATTATGCAAATGCATACAAATAACAGTTTTCTGCTACTTTGTTGAAGAACAGATACATTTGGCTGAGTAATTCACATCAGACTGTATGTGGTAAGAGTAAATGGTTTATGACGCAGATCAGTAATGTTTGTTGTAATTTGCAATGATAAATTTTCATAACATTCACTTTTATGTGTCCGCTTGTCAAGTTTCACATAACCATATCACTGGAGAAGCGGTAATAAAAGTGCTGTGTGTGCATTACATAAGGTTTACAGATAAGTCGTTCACTTTTAATAAGTGAATGAATTGGCTGCTTCAACAAATCTGGAAGCTGCTGCAGATTAAAATGATATCCGATTATTTTTTAAGACAAATGACCATGCAACTGTAATCCTCTAGAGTAGAATATGATTAGCTTCCAGCCCCATCTTTTCATTTAGCTGTTAATTATGCAAAATTAAATAATTAGCTGCTTCACTGTCTCATGATCCATCAATTTCAGCCTTGCTTACTCATTATAATAATAAAATAGTGCTCACAAATGAGACGTATGTTTTTATGCTACAACTGTGTCCTCAAAATGGGATTGATCTGATGAGATGTAATGGTAAAAACAGCTATTAGCCTTATCGTATCAAAGATTCTGTTGCTCCTTGCCCTACAGCTTCTTAGAATAATGTGAATAGTGGCAACGTTTCTGAAACCTTGTATCTGGTGCCTATACCCTGTATACACCATACTCCATACCTATGGCTCTCCTGCAGCTGTGAAACTGCATCCATGGCTGAGGGGATCAGGTAGGGAAGTAGACATCTGCTTATGGCACAAGTTATGGTAAAAAAAAAAAAAACACTTTTTTTTTTAACAGCCAGTTGGACTTTGTGCCTAAGGGTCATTTCCCATCATAAACTGTCCATCCTGTTTAAAGGGGTTTTCAAAACTTCTATACTTATGAACTAACTCTGGATAAGTCATCAGTACCTGATCGGCCAACATCCAGGACCCCTGCCAATCAGCTGTTTAGAAGACACCGGGACCAATCACAGCGCCATACATTGTACGATAGCTGTGCTTAGTATTGCAGCTCAGCCCCATTCACTTCAGTGCCAGTGACTTCTCAGTTGTCGGACCCCACCAATCAGATGCTGATGAAAATCCAGAGGAAAGGTCATCAGCATAAAAGTCCTAGAAAGCCCTTTAAAGTCAGGATAGGTCATCAATATTAGATTGGCGAGTCTGACACCCGGAAGTCCCACCAATCAGGAGTTTAGAGAAGCTGTGGCGCTCCATGCGAGCACTGCTTTCTGGTCACTATCCATCATCTCCTGTGTAGTGGTGGATCCATTCAGGAGAATGGAGCGAGTACCTGTCATTACACTGCACCGCTGAAACTTCAGAAACAGCGGGCAGTGTAATGATAAGGAAGCAGTGCTCGCATGGAGCACCACCTTCTCTTCAAACAACTGATCAGTGGGGGAGCTGGGTATCGGACCCCCCCACAATTAGATACTGATGACCTATCCTGGCAATAGAAGGGCGGCAGCATCCAAATTCAAACAGGCTTTTCTTTATTCAAGTGGGTTCCATAAAAATTGTACAAACATGGCCATCAGGAAGACCAATGCTACGTTTCGGCTAATATCTAGCCTTTCTCAAGCATATTACACCGTGTGCTTTACAGCCTTTAAATAGTATATACAGCTCCTCCTCACTTACATGTGCACCAATCACTAGGCTCCATTAATCATGTTAAACGATAGGTTTCAAACAATCCACCAATGTGGAGGAATACTCACATAGTGTTCACTCCCACTCACCTATCCCAGGACAGACATCGTAATCCACCTGTGTAGATCATCAAGCAGACCTCTATCCTCGTGTGCACGTCTCCGAGGCGTCTCCAGCATTCATTTGCGCATGCCCACAGGATCAAATTGATCCTATCACGCTTCTCGATTTAACATATTTGGCTCATCCCCCATCCATCATCCGATCATGTGACCGATCACGGTCACATGTTCCGGAAGAGAACTTCAGCTTGTATACAACATGCGGAGCTTGACATAGCGTCCCCGTTACCATAGAGACCTCTCCTAGCGATAGACGCTATTGTCTGCAAACAGCGCTAACCTGCGCAATGATCCTGCAGTCTTCTAAAGGTAGCTCTCCATTTTGTGATCTTTGTTCTCAATGGCCTGTCGCTCATCGCATTATAGATTTAAATTGGGGGGAGCCACATTATTAATTATATGGAATCCTCAATTCACCATAGGAGACGCGCACACTGGATACCAGTCCCCCGATGATCCATCTAAAATACTGAGAAAACACAAAAATATTAGAAACATATCCGTAAAAACACACAATATATTATCCCAATGGTTTACAGAAGAAGACATTATATATTCAGTCCAGGTTACTCACATTAAATTCTATATTCATCCCATATGGTTGTAGGGCCTTCAAAATGAAGATCCACCTCAGTTCTTTCTTTCTTAGCAATTTATCCCTATCTCCACCTCTCCTCAGAACATCCACAGAATCAATAACACGAAATCTCAATTGATTAACCGAATGACCATTTTCAATAAAGTGCTTCGCTACTGGTTTTTCAATCATTCTTTTCCGAATTGTACTCTTATGTTATTTATTCTCTCTCTGATTTCCATCGTTGTCTCCCCCACATAAATCATGCCACAAGGACATACTATCATATAAATTACAAACTGCGACCGACATGTATAGAATCCTCTGATGTTAAATATTTGCCCCGTATAGGGATGCGCAAAGGTATCTCCCTTGATCATGTTGCCGCAATTGCAGCAACCTAAGCAAGGGAAATTACCCTTCTTTCTCGGGGCCAAAAGTCTTTGTCTCTCCATTTGTGTTCCTCCAATATCTGACTTCACCAGCCTATCACGTAGGTTAGAATCCCTCCTATAAGACATCAATGGCTGTGTTTGAAAATCACACACATTAGGCAGTCCTCTCTGCAAGATATGCCACTCTTTTTTCAAAATCCTGGCTATTTTTCCACTACACTCGCCATAGGTTGACACAAATGGAATTCTATCGGTTTTTTTGGGTCCCCTCTCTTTATTTACCAAAGTGGTCTCTCTCTTCGTTTTTTTCACTCTTTCTTTAGTCCTTGCTAACAACTTACGGGGATACCCTCTCGCCATAAATTTTGAGCACATTTCTTCTACACGTTTTTCAAATGTGTTGTTATCCGAGACTATCCTCCTCACTCTCAATAATTGACTCCAAGGGAGTGATTGTACCATATTCTGAGGATGATTGCTATCATATAACAACACATTGTTTCTATCCGTGACTTTTTGAAAAATATCAGTTTTCATTTCCCCATTATCCATGTATACACGTACATCTAAAAATTGCAACTCTTTCCTAGAGACCGTTTTAGTAAATTGCAATCCAGGTATGGCTGAATTCAGATGTATGTGAAATGATTCCAATTCCTCCAGAGTTCCACACCAAATCATAAAAACATCATCGATGTAACGCCACCAGCACAGGATCCTCTCCATGTATCGCGACCGGTACACCAGTTCATCCTCAACACACGCCATATAGATGTTAGCGTACGTGGGGGCCATATTGGCCCCCATCGCCGTACCGCGTTGCTGTTGGTAGAAGCGGTCCCCAAAGAGAAAATAATTTCTCCGGAGGACCACCCCAATAACTGGAGGACCAGCCGCGCACACATTGGAGAGAACCCTGCGCTGGCAAGCGCCACACCGACTGCCCTTAAGCCTGCTTCATGTTCAATAGAAGTGTAGAGTGACACAACATCAAAAGATGTCAGATAGAATACACTGGGAGGTTTCAATTCTCGTAATTTTGACAAGAATTGTCCTGTATCTTGAATATAAGAGGGAGCATTAATTGCGTATCCACGCAATACTTTGTCAAGGAATATGGCAATAGAACTAAAGATGGAACCCCTGCCCGAGACTATGGGTCTCCCCGGTGGATCCACCAATCTTTTGTGGATCTTCGGGAGTATATACAGTAATGGGGTTATAGGTTGTTGAATCCTCAAATATTCCCCTAAATCTCCATCTATAAGATTGTCATCCATAGCTTGCTTCACAATGCATTCTATCTCCCCCATAATCTCGGACTTGGGGTCCCCCCTTAGTAATTTATAAACCTCAGCATCGTCCAGTTGTCTCTGGACTTCTGCGATGTAGCTAGTCGTATCCATCACAACGACAGCACCTCCCTTATCGGCAGGTTTTACAGTTATTGCCTTATTCCTTTCCAGATTTTTCAATGCTCTCCTCTCCTGGAATGATAAATTAGGCTCCACCCCTTTATCACCACCTTCTCTCAATTGCCCAATCTGTTTGCTGACAATCTCTATATACGACTCCACAACATGGTTGTTCTGAGGAGGGGAAAATGTACTCTTCATTCTAAGATCATAATCCTTCAAACAGAGCATGTCATCATTTTTATTATCATTCTTATTATCATTTTTACCCTTAATCTTATCAGAGACACTAGAGAAATAGGTCTTTAATCGCAATCTCCTAAAGAATTTTTGTAAGTCCAATTCTACATCAAACCAATCACGTGGTTTCACAGGGCAAAACGAGAGTCCTCTACTTAAAACCTTGATCTCATCTACTGATAGCGACACCGACGAGATATTCACTACCAGTTCATTTAATTCTGAGGATTCCGTCTTGTTGATCTCGCCTGCATCCCTCTCATCCGACTCGAGTGGGCAGAGGGGGGTATATTTCTTCTGGGCCCTATGGTGTTTCCATCCACCCCTCCTACTCCTCCTCCTTTTCCACGTTTCCCCCGCTCCTAAAAAACCAGACTTTGATGACTCATCTGTAGATTCAGAATCACAGGTAGTAAATCCAAAGGGACTTTGTTCCACGTTCCTATTTCTCTTCCTTCTTGGTTTACCCTGTGTCATATTACTCTGCCAGTTGTATATCTTCTCCGACTGATAATCCTCTAGGTCTCTATGCCATTTGTCCCTCTTAGCTCTCTCCACTTCTGCTCTGTGTCTTTGTACATATACCCCAATTTTTTCTTTTTGTGTCATAAACTCGTCCTCACTTAATAATTCACGGATCTGTGATTCCAGTGTATTCACTGATTTTTTTATCACTTCCACCTCTTTTTGCAGGTACTCAATATTCAATAGCATTATTTCAAAGGAGTATTTATTGCTAACCAGTTCAAACTTTTTGCAGAATTCATCATTATTAGGGAACAAATTGGGGCGTAAATGGGACCTCAGTCCCCTTGGAATCCTCTGGATTCTATAGTATTCCCTCAAAGTGTTCAAGTGCAATTCAATGGTTACCAACCTCTTGGACTCTTGTTCAAATTTTCTTTTCAACAGTTCTATCGATGGAGTGCTCAAAAACGACACATCCGTATTCTCAACATTAATCAGTCTATGTATATCTTCTTCTGTATACAAGTACATATTTATGCCCACTTTCTCAATTGTCTTACCCGGCCCGGGACCTTCATCCATATTCAACGACATGGGAGCCCCTGTGCACGCTCTCCGGATCCAATACAGCAAACAATTTGTTTGAGAGCAGCACCAACTCGGCCTTCAGACTTGCCTCCAAAGATGCACTAGCACGTCCAGGACCTTTGATCCAATCAGTCCGTTGAATAGCTTAATGTAAATAGAAGGGCGGCAGCATCCAAATTCAAACAGGCTTTTCTTTATTCAAGTGGGTTCCATAAAAATTGTACAACATGGCCATCAGGAAGACCAATGCTACGTTTCGGCTAATATCTAGCCTTTCTCAAGCATATTACACCGTGTGCTTTACAGCCTTTAAATAGTATATACAGCTCCTCCTCACTTACATGTGCACCAATCACTAGGCCTCCATTAATCATGTTAAACGATAGGTTTCAAACAATCCACCAATGTGGAGGAATACTCACATAGTGTTCACTCCCACTCACCTATCCCAGGACAGACATCGTAATCCACCTGTGTAGATCATCAAGCAGACCTCTATCCTCGTGTGCACGTCTCCGAGGCGTCTCCAGCATTCATTTGCGCATGCCCACAGGATCAAATTGATCCTATCACGCTTCTCGATTTAACATATTTGGCTCATCCCCATCCATCATCCGATCATGTGACCGATCACGGTCACATGTTCCGGAAGAGAACTTCAGCTTGTATACAACATGCGGAGCTTGACATAGCGTCCCCGTTACCATAGAGACCTCTCCTAGCGATAGACGCTATTGTCTGCAAACAGCGCTAACCTGCGCAATGATCCTGCAGTCTTCTAAAGGTAGCTCTCCATTTTGTGATCTTTGTTCTCAAATGGCCTGTCGCTCATCGCATTATAGATTTAAATTGGGGGGAGCCACATTATTAATTATATGGAATCCTCAATTCACCATAGGAGACGCGCACACTGGATACCAGTCCCCCGATGATCCATCTAAAATAATTAAATTCTATATTCATGAATATAGAATTTAATTATTTTAGATGGATCATCGGGGGACTGGTATCCAGTGTGCGCGTCTCCTATGGTGAATTGAGGATTCCATATAATTAATAATGTGGCTCCCCCCAATTTAAATCTATAATGCGATGAGCGACAGGCCATTGAGAACAAAGATCACAAAATGGAGAGCTACCTTTAGAAGACTGCAGGATCATTGCGCAGGTTAGCGCTGTTTGCAGACAATAGCGTCTATCGCTAGGAGAGGTCTCTATGGTAACGGGGACGCTATGTCAAGCTCCGCATGTTGTATACAAGCTGAAGTTCTCTTCCGGAACATGTGACCGTGATCGGTCACATGATCGGATGATGGATGGGGGATGAGCCAAATATGTTAAATCGAGAAGCGTGATAGGATCAATTTGATCCTGTGGGCATGCGCAAATGAATGCTGGAGACGCCTCGGAGACGTGCACACGAGGATAGAGGTCTGCTTGATGATCTACACAGGTGGATTACGATGTCTGTCCTGGGATAGGTGAGTGGGAGTGAACACTATGTGAGTATTCCTCCACATTGGTGGATTGTTTGAAACCTATCGTTTAACATGATTAATGGAGCCTAGTGATTGGTGCACATGTAAGTGAGGAGGAGCTGTATATACTATTTAAAGGCTGTAAAGCACACGGTGTAATATGCTTGAGAAAGGCTAGATATTAGCCGAAACGTAGCATTGGTCTTCCTGATGGCCATGTTTGTACAATTTTTATGGAACCCACTTGAATAAAGAAAAGCCTGTTTGAATTTGGATGCTGCCGCCCTTCTATTTACATTAAGCTATTCAACGGACTGATTGGATCAAAGGTCCTGGACGTGCTAGTGCATCTTTGGAGGCAAGTCTGAAGGCCGAGTTGGTGCTGCTCTCAAACAAATTGTTTGCTGTATTGGATCCGGAGAGCGTGCACAGGGGCTCCCATGTCGTTGAATATGGATGAAGGTCCCGGGCCGGGTAAGACAATTGAGAAAGTGGGCATAAATATGTACTTGTATACAGAAGAAGATATACATAGACTGATTAATGTTGAGAATACGGATGTGTCGTTTTTGAGCACTCCATCGATAGAACTGTTGAAAAGAAAATTTGAACAAGAGTCCAAGAGGTTGGTAACCATTGAATTGCACTTGAACACTTTGAGGGAATACTATAGAATCCAGAGGATTCCAAGGGGACTGAGGTCCCATTTACGCCCCAATTTGTTCCCTAATAATGATGAATTCTGCAAAAAGTTTGAACTGGTTAGCAATAAATACTCCTTTGAAATAATGCTATTGAATATTGAGTACCTGCAAAAAGAGGTGGAAGTGATAAAAAAATCAGTGAATACACTGGAATCACAGATCCGTGAATTATTAAGTGAGGACGAGTTTATGACACAAAAAGAAAAAATTGGGGTATATGTACAAAGACACAGAGCAGAAGTGGAGAGAGCTAAGAGGGACAAATGGCATAGAGACCTAGAGGATTATCAGTCGGAGAAGATATACAACTGGCAGAGTAATATGACACAGGGTAAACCAAGAAGGAAGAGAAATAGGAACGTGGAACAAAGTCCCTTTGGATTTACTACCTGTGATTCTGAATCTACAGATGAGTCATCAAAGTCTGGTTTTTTAGGAGCGGGGAAACGTGGAAAAGGAGGAGGAGTAGGAGGGGTGGATGGAAACACCATAGGGCCCAGAAGAAATATACCCCCCTCTGCCCACTCGAGTCGGATGAGAGGGATGCAGGCGAGATCAACAAGACGGAATCCTCAGAATTAAATGAACTGGTAGTGAATATCTCGTCGGTGTCGCTATCAGTAGATGAGATCAAGGTTTTAAGTAGAGGACTCTCGTTTTGCCCTGTGAAACCACGTGATTGGTTTGATGTAGAATTGGACTTACAAAATTCTTTAGGAGATTGCGATTAAAGACCTATTTCTCTAGTGTCTCTGATAAGATTAAGGGTAAAAATGATAATAAGAATGATAATAAAAATGATGACATGCTCTGTTTGAAGGATTATGATCTTAGAATGAAGAGTACATTTTCCCCTCCTCAGAACAACCATGTTGTGGAGTCGTATATAGAGATTGTCAGCAAACAGATTGGGCAATTGAGAGAAGGTGGTGATAAAGGGGTGGAGCCTAATTTATCATTCCAGGAGAGGAGAGCATTGAAAAATCTGGAAAGGAATAAGGCAATAACTGTAAAACCTGCCGATAAGGGAGGTGCTGTCGTTGTGATGGATACGACTAGCTACATCGCAGAAGTCCAGAGACAACTGGACGATGCTGAGGTTTATAAATTACTAAGGGGGGACCCCAAGTCCGAGATTATGGGGGAGATAGAATGCATTGTGAAGCAAGCTATGGATGACAATCTTATAGATGGAGATTTAGGGGAATATTTGAGGATTCAACAACCTATAACCCCATTACTGTATATACTCCCGAAGATCCACAAAAGATTGGTGGATCCACCGGGGAGACCCATAGTCTCGGGCAGGGGTTCCATCTTTAGTTCTATTGCCATATTCCTTGACAAAGTATTGCGTGGATACGCAATTAATGCTCCCTCTTATATTCAAGATACAGGACAATTCTTGTCAAAATTACGAGAATTGAAACCTCCCAGTGTATTCTATCTGACATCTTTTGATGTTGTGTCACTCTACACTTCTATTGAACATGAAGCAGTCTTAAGGGCAGTCGGTGTGGCGCTTGCCAGCGCAGGGTTCTCTCCAATGTGTGCGCGGCTGGTCCTCCAGTTATTGGGGGTGGTCCTCCGGAGAAATTATTTTCTCTTTGGGGACCGCTTCTACCAACAGCAACGCGGTACGGCGATGGGGGCCAATATGGCCCCCACGTACGCTAACATCTATATGGCGTGTGTTGAGGATGAACTGGTGTACCAGTCGCGATACATGGAGAGGATCCTGTGCTGGTGGCGTTACATCGATGATGTTTTTATGATTTGGTGTGGAACTCTGGAGGAATTGGAATCATTTCACATACATCTGAATTCAGCCATACCTGGATTGCAATTTACTAAAACGGTCTCTAGGAAAGAGTTGCAATTTTTAGATGTATGTGTATACATGGATAATGGGGAAATGAAAACTGATATTTTTCAAAAAGTCACGGATAGAAACAATGTGTTGTTATATGATAGCAATCATCCTCAGAATATGGTACAATCACTCCCTTGGAGTCAATTATTGAGAGTGAGGAGGATAGTCTCGGATAACAACACATTTGAAAAACGTGTAGAAGAAATGTGCTCAAAATTTATGGCGAGAGGGTATCCCCGTAAGTTGTTAGCAAGGACTAAAGAAAGAGTGAAAAAAACGAAGAGAGAGACCACTTTGGTAAATAAAGAGAGGGGACCCAAAAAAACCGATAGAATTCCATTTGTGTCAACCTATGGCGAGTGTAGTGGAAAAATAGCCAGGATTTTGAAAAAAGAGTGGCATATCTTGCAGAGAGGACTGCCTAATGTGTGTGATTTTCAAACACAGCCATTGATGTCTTATAGGAGGGATTCTAACCTACGTGATAGGCTGGTGAAGTCAGATATTGGAGGAACACAAATGGAGAGACAAAGACTTTTGGCCCCGAGAAAGAAGGGTAATTTCCCTTGCTTAGGTTGCTGCAATTGCGGCAACATGATCAAGGGAGATACCTTTGCGCATCCCTATACGGGGCAAATATTTAACATCAGAGGATTCTATACATGTCGGTCGCAGTTTGTAATTTATATGATAGTATGTCCTTGTGGCATGATTTATGTGGGGGAGACAACGATGGAAATCAGAGAGAGAATAAATAAACATAAGAGTACAATTCGGAAAAGAATGATTGAAAAACCAGTAGCGAAGCACTTTATTGAAAATGGTCATTCGGTTAATCAATTGAGATTTCGTGTTATTGATTCTGTGGATGTTCTGAGGAGAGGTGGAGATAGGGATAAATTGCTAAGAAAGAAAGAACTGAGGTGGATCTTCATTTTGAAGGCCCTACAACCATATGGGATGAATATAGAATTTAATGTGAGTAACCTGGACTGAATATATAATGTCTTCTTCTGTAAACCATTGGGATAATATATTGTGTGTTTTTACGGATATGTTCTAATATTTTTGTGTTTTCTCAGTATTTTAGATGGATCATCGGGGGACTGGTATCCAGTGTGCGCGTCTCCTATGGTGAATTGAGGATTCCATATAATTAATAATGTGGCTCCCCCCAATTTAAATCTATAATGCGATGAGCGACAGGCCATTGAGAACAAAGATCACAAAATGGAGAGCTACCTTTAGAAGACTGCAGGATCATTGCGCAGGTTAGCGCTGTTTGCAGACAATAGCGTCTATCGCTAGGAGAGGTCTCTATGGTAACGGGGACGCTATGTCAAGCTCCGCATGTTGTATACAAGCTGAAGTTCTCTTCCGGAACATGTGACCGTGATCGGTCACATGATCGGATGATGGATGGGGGATGAGCCAAATATGTAAATCGAGAAGCGTGATAGGATCAATTTGATCCTGTGGGCATGCGCAAATGAATGCTGGAGACGCCTCGGAGACGTGCACACGAGGATAGAGGTCTGCTTGATGATCTACACAGGTGGATTACGATGTCTGTCCTGGGATAGGTGAGTGGGAGTGAACACTATGTGAGTATTCCTCCACATTGGTGGATTGTTTGAAACCTATCGTTTAACATGATTAATGGAGCCTAGTGATTGGTGCACATGTAAGTGAGGAGGAGCTGTATATACTATTTAAAGGCTGTAAAGCACACGGTGTAATATGCTTGAGAAAGGCTAGATATTAGCCGAAACGTTGCATTGGTCTTCCTGATGGCCATGTTTGTACAATTTTTATGGAACCCACTTGAATAAAGAAAAGCCTGTTTGAATTTGGATGCTGCCGCCCTTCTATTTACATTAAGCTATTCAACGGACTGATTGGATCAAAGGTCCTGGACGTGCTAGTGCATCTTTGGAGGCAAGTCTGAAGGCCGAGTTGGTGCTGCTCTCAAACAAATTGTTTGCTATCCTGGCAATAGGTCATCAATATAAATATCAGGACAACTCCTTTAAGTCTAATTTTTTAAAGGAAAAAAGGATATCTCAAAATGCTTCTCCAGTTGTTTTCTGTTACCATTGACTTTTATTGCAAATTAAGTTAAGGCTAAGTTTTTCTGTTCTGTTTAAAAGACAGGACAATTCAGGACCATTCAACAGGATATCCAAAAAAGGGATGAAGACTATGCCTTAGATAGGAAGTCCACAAAATCTACTTCTTAAACTTCTGGGTGAGCCTCATACACACAGCCAGTTATAGACCCAAACTGGACCCCTTTGCAGCACTGATTTCATATATTATTTAAAAATACTACTTGAAGCATTGCATGCTGTATTCTACCATGGGGTATTGCCTTTAGTGGAGAAATCAGAGACTCTTTGTGTCACTGTACATGGTATGGGTATGAGTAGTGATGATCGAGCACCCCGATGTTCGGGTGCTCTGGCCGAACACTAGGTGGTGCTCGAGTGCTCAGCCGAGCACCCGAGTATAATGGAAGTCAGTGGGAGAAGACCGGGCACCCCCTGCTCTGCAGAGGGGAGGGTGTCTGGTCCATAGGGAAACATCAGAAAATGGTGGAAACACCACAGAAATGGTTAGGGAACAGCATAGGGAGGATGTCTGGATGCATATTGGACACCGAAGTCGCTGCTATTAAAGATGATGTCCGACTATTACGCCACTTTTACGGAATGACAAAAATACCCCCCAAAAACCCAAGATAACATCAATTTTACAGGAAATATTGTTAGGAAACATAGATTTACTTGTACGTTAAGTGCAAGTGCTGCCAAAAATTACACGGATGAGGCACTCCCATTCCACCTGGTATATCATGTAAAGGAGGGCCTCATTCACATTGTGGTATAATTGTGGGACTCCGACACTCATAAAGCCTATGCACTAAGTGAAAGGGCTGCCAAAAAATTACAAGGAACAGGCACTCCAATACAACCTTTATTACACATAAAGGAGGGCATCAGAGACACCCGTAAAAAATTATCATTGATGGCCTGCTGCTGAAACTCCAAAACAATAGGGGTGACATGCTGCTTCTGCGCAGACCGTCCAAAAAATTAAGGGTGACACGCCGCTGCCGTGCAGACCATAAAAAAAATTTAAGGGTGACACGCTGATGCCGAGCTGACCATCCAAAAAATGTTATTCTTAATGTGACATTCTGCTAAAGAGCAGACTGTAAAAAAGAATTTAAGTAATCCATAGAATGTATCAAGGTAATAAAAAGTCCTCCATATATGTCCTACAGATACAGGACACAAATCAGATGTGGGCCCACATGATAAGCGACTCAGATGTATGCCAGATAGGAAAAAATTTCTGTATTGATACAGTAATCCCGTACATTTATGCTGCACCTTAAACAAATTTAACTTCCCCAAGAAAATATTATAATTTCAACCGTGTGAAAAAGGGAATACCCAAACTGACTCTCAGGCAGTGACATGATGCACTGAAGGCTCCAGATTTGCCTGGACTGTGACAAAATGAAGGTATTGATGCAGTAATCCAAGAAAGCTCGGAGTTCGATCTTGAGATCGAGCTGGCGGTCTGCAGGGAGGTGAGCTAACACCTGTCGGAGCCCCTGCCTCTCGGCGCCTCCCCGATGCTCTTCGCTGAGTGTCCTGGGGGCCGGAATCGTTAACTTAAAGAAATTCGAGTGTTCAAACCAGGCCGGTTCGCCTCAATACTTGAGCTATGAATAATGGAATAGGACTCCATGCTGCTGCCGAGCTGACCGTCCAAAAAATTTAAGGGTGACCCGCAGATGCATGCACTTTGCAGTTAAAACTTACTGTAGTCTTACTTTTGCAGCTTTGTATTTTTCCCACAAAAAGCTTCTTTATAAATCGTACTGATATGCAGAAAGCTGTAGAAATATACGAAGATAAGACTGTATTGGATATACACAACCTCAGCACTACAGATGATTGAAAATCGAAAGCCATGTCCATGTAATAAGGGGTTGTTCACATATCAGTTATTTGATCAGTTATTTCCATCAGTTATTGTGAGCCAAAACCAGGTGCGGGTCAAAAACACAGAACAGGTGTAGATCTTTTCATTATACCTGATGACTGTGGATTCTTCACTACTGGTTTTGGCTCACAATAACTGATGGAAATAACTGATCAAATAACTGACGTGTGAACAACCCCTTAGTTAGTGTTTTTTTTTTTATTATTATTTTTTGGTCCTATTTTTTGGTTTTTTTTTTTTTTTAAATACATCATTTACTTTTGCTATAATAATATCAAAATCTGTATGTTTTTGCAAAGTATTTATAAACCAAAATATTAATGTATATCTCAGTTTAAATGTCTATTTTTGTTCTTTTACACTTTGTAAACGATTATGTGCACAATAGGCTATGACACATATTGTAGCTTGCCGACAAGATAATAATGTAATATAATTAATGTCACAAATCAATACTTGTAGATTGATCAGTATTAATGGAATATGTAGTTTTATTTTTCCTATTTTCTAAAGGTGTTATCAGTCAGGGCGTAGTAGAGGGTGTGGTCTTGTAAATAAAGGTGTATAGGGCTAGGCAAGGACCCTTTCTTGATACTTTCTTTTTTTTGTATGGAAAATGTACAGTAAATGTAATAGATTACTTTATTGAGCTGTTGGAAAGAGTCTTTGTTAACAATTTTATAAAGTGTGCTCCGTTCAAAAAAAAAATGGGAGCAATTACAATTTATTGTGAGCAGTGAGCTTTTTAGTAGACACAGAAGTGGGATGGTTACGCTGATAATGGCATTATCGCCGCTCACCATCTGTGTAGATTCATCAAAGATGCGTAACACCTCACAGAGGTCAGACATCAATGCCCCCTCGTCGGTTGTGAAGAATGTAACAACGGATGTCAGCTACATAGACTTTTGAACGGTTGTAATACGCTGTGCACCTAGTGTTACTGACAGGGCACACTTGTGTTTTTTTTTGCCACCAAAAAAAAATAAAAAAATCTAAAGAATTTAACAATGGCCTTTGGTATCTTTTGTACAATGATACTAACCCTGCCTATAGAAATTCTATCGCTACACAAGTCTGTAATGTTATACAGCAAGACGCAAAAAAAGTACTGCGGGCTTAACAGCAGAAATTATAGCAAAGTATGTAAGGTATATAGTATACAGAGAGCATCCTACAGCATGCAGCAGCAGCACATGTGGCATTAATGGCAGGCCACCTAGTGCTATTTTCACTACCTTTAAACACCCCCAAAATAATAAAATATTGCTTTGTGTCAGATATAATAGCCCTTAAAAGAGCTTTTGGGTCTTTTTTGAGCGATTTCTATCCCTGCCTAGTAGAGATGAGCGAATCATTCAAAAAATTATTCGCCGAACATTCGCCGAAGTTTTCCTAAGCATCATATATTCGACGAATAGATTTGTGTATTTGCGTACAAAATATACGTTATTATGTGCTATTAGCGAACATTCGCGCACTAATAACGAACGTACAGTTAAAAAATGTACGCAACTTCTTAGAAGACGTACGCATGAGCGTACAAATAGCTTACGAATCCTCAGCGTGCTATTGTCTACGCGATTACGTAATACGCAGGCACGTACAACGAGAGGCCGCGGCGTGCACTCCTCAGAGGCAGAGAGAATGTTCGAAAATGGCATCCAGATGATCCTCATCATTTAGCTCTGCTGCACAGCTGAAATACATAGTCCGGCTGATGGACCGCCAGGATTATGATTTATGATGGCACACACTGCCACCCGAACCAGCATAAAAAGGAGGTGATCCAGCAGGTGATCCGAGGCTTGGGCCATTGTTTTGACACCTTGCGGACCCCGGGCCAGATCCGGTGTAAATGGTCAGATCTGAAATCGCCCTCAGAGGCAGTATGTATATTTGAGGTAGAACAAGTAAGGTACTGTCTATCCGGCTATGGGCATAGTACAATCATCCACAATACTATAAAGTGAATATGAGGACCCATTGCGGTACCTGTAAAGAAATACACACAATGGGCAACATACTTGAAAACGTTGCTGAAAGGTAAAAACATTAGTGCAAACAATCCAGTGCAAACAATATAGTGCAAATACATTATATGTATAATGTAAACATTTTAAATATCACCTACCTAGTCTGCTCACGGACATGTTTAAGTCTCCTTTCTTCTTTCTGACGCTTGTCATAGAACTGGAGCAGAGTCCCAAACTCAGTTGCAATTTGTAATCCACATAGGTAAAATTATAATCCAAATGGGTAAAAAAATAGCAGCAAAGGTTCCTTAAAAAACCCTCTTTCAAGGGGCTCCCAAATAACCTGAAAAGGGGGAAAAAAGGGATGAGGCGCACGTCTGCGCAACTTGGTTAAAATTTTTTTTTTTGATGGGGGGAGTCCTGACGATCCATGGCCATCTGGGTGAGGACAAACGCAGGGCAGCAAAAATAAAAACACACGCCAACTAATGCTCACCCTTCAGGTTAAGTCCACGTTGTGGCTCCCATAACAGTTGCAGGATCCTTACTTAAGGGCCAGCAGGTCCTCTTCACTGCTGCTGGAGCTAAAAGACATGAGGCTCCTGCCTCATGAAAGCGACACTGGCGTGGCAACTTGGGCGTTGCCCATTACCTTGTAGTGGCCAGATCCTCCCGCCGGCATACAAGGTGACAGAATCTCAGGCTGTAAGGGCTCTGGTAACGGTCTTCTGTGAGCGGCGGACTGTGCGGCCTGCACCTGCCATGGCAGTTTGTATTGTACCACCGATGGCTGGTACACAAAACTGTTGGTGGTCATCTGTCCCATATGAAGGATCGGCGGCGGTGGCAAATCTTGTATCAAGGGTTCCAGCTGAGCTTGGGAATAGGATTTCTCCTCAGATCGCAGAGTCCCATGGGAACACCGAGCCTCTTCTGCGGCCTGGGCCTCCTCAGTCCAGTTTTCCGGGGGCGCTGCAGGAGTAGCTGGTCGCTTAAGGAGTTTCACCCCAGTAGCAAATGGGCCTTGGAGGCTCTTCATGGGGGTTAACTCCACGTAATCCCTGCGTGGAGATTGTGGCGGACGGCGCGGAAGATACGGCCGCTTTACAGAATGGGCGGTTCACATATAACTATTCCGCCTTCTCCTCATCGCCGATAAAACCTACTCCCCGTTTCACATTGAACCAAATAACGGTTACCCTTCGGCGCTCCAGCTTAGGGTCACCGGACCGTGG